>JANAVB010041018.1:2067208-2171909 GCA_029216955.1 Iris pallida
TCCCCATTGTAGTTCTTGTGTAATATATGGATATCAATTCTTGAGGAGATTTGCTACCTTCTCGTAGAATTCTGTGTCGTAACGTGTCATGGTTGGATCCACTCTACCAGTCGGGAGAGGGAGAATATTAGTCTAGACATGTGGTCAATACCCAACATGTTTAATGTAGATCTTGTGAGTATTAATCATACACTCCACGTATGATTAACCAGGCCAGTAGACCTTGTGCGAGTTCCCAAGTCGGCCACATGATAAAGCTAATATTCACTCACATAGATAGATGATTCTTGACTCTTGTACATGTCATGTATAGTTTCTTTTGTTCTTGCTCTAGTTTACTATTTTACTCCTGCCATGCTATTTCTATGTACATTCGATTGCACTATATATTCTCCCTATTTACTGTTTCATAGCACTTGTCATTTATTGAGAACTGTTTTTGGAGATGTGCTCGTTCCATCCTGACTGGATATATTTTTCAGACGACGGCGAGGACGAGTGCACCACCTACTATGTTCCTCACGACGTAGTGGGCATTGACCAGGAGACCCTAGTCCAGCAGGGGTTGGCTCCAGCTGAGGAGGCACTAACAGTTACTCAGTTAGATTAGGATTTGACTGGTCTCTGTCTCCAGCTTAGTACTTTATGCTTGTTTATTTATTTCAGATTTGTATAACTATATTGTGACTCTCTCTCTGGATTTGTGTTAGATTTCTTTGCACTTTGAGTTTACATCTCTGTCTTTGTCTCTATCTTTTATCGTGCCATATATTCTTCCTGTTTGACTTGTGATTGAGATTATATGCCATTGTTATCCTCCGTTCGGAGATTGTTTGCAATGACAGGTTATTATATTATTGTTAGATAGTAGACCCTTACAGCGTTCTACCGCCGATTCTACAGCGTAGGCTGGGCATTGTTACGCATTTGTGCCCTTATATCGGGTGTGGGTCATGACACGAACTTCTCCGACACACGGATGACATTCGTCGGCTTCGGGGTGTTCTTCATATAGGTTAGGAACCCATCCAACACGAATAAATTGATTTAATCAAAAGAAAACCATGTGGAAATCTCTACCAATATAAAACAAGACTTGTCAGAAAGGGGGTACAATCAAAGATCAGGACATGATTTCATGTGCTTCCGTACACCACCATGACTGAATTTCTGCTTCAACAAGGATTTGTACAATCTAAATCACATGCTTCCTTATCTATCTACTCTTATAATGGCACCATCTTCTTTACTTTTTCTTTCTTGTTGAAGATTTTATACGCACAAGAAATCATGCTCAATCTCAAAAGCAATTTGGGCAGAAGCTTTTAGCTACGTTTTCTCTAAAGGACCTTGGTCCTTGGCTATCTTAACTTCTTCTTGGACATATAAATGGTTTTAGTTTAGAATTCTCTCTTTCTATCTCAACGTAAGTACATTCGCGGTTTACTGGAATCTAGCATTATGTTTGGAGCAAAGGAACTTGCAATACCTATATCCAGTACGTACTCTTTGAAGCTTGAGGATGGCACGCCACATATAGATGCAAAGGAGTAGAAAAGCCTTATTGACAATAACTTGCAACACTTAAGGATGATAAGAACTGATTTAGCTTTTGTCATTAACAAATTGTCTCAGTTTATGCACTCCCCCTACCGAAGGGCATACGGCTGATCTCAAAAGAGTAATTAGGTACTCTTCATCTTAGGCTCTTACTTAGCAGGGTGCAAACATGGGCAGGAAACAAGGATGATAGAACATCTAACATTGCCTACATTATTTGTGTTGATGGTAATCCAATTTTGTGGAGTTTGAGAAAGCAAAAAAGGTAGCACGTTCATCGAAACAGGCTGAGTATCGAGCTGTTGCTACTACGACCGCTGAATTGATTTGGTTGCTAGGGTTTCTAGGTGAACTTGAGGCGTAACGTTCAACGAAACATCTTATACTTTGTGACATTAATATTGGTGCAACCTATGCTTGTGCAAATCTTGAGTTTCATTCGCGCATGAAGCATACCATGCTATCGATAATCATTTTGTCAGATATCTTGTATGAAAAGTTATACTTGACGTTGCTCATGTTTCTTCATAAGAACAACTAGCAGGGTACTATAACGAAACCACTGGCCAAACTTCATTTCCATCGTTCAAGGTCCAAGCTAGGTGTTCTTGATGGCCTACCAATCTTGAGGGGGTGTATTGTATTGGAGAGACCAAGTATCCTCCTATTTTGAATTATTGTTAGTTACTTTGTTGTATAATTCCTTCAATCAAGGGATTGTGATTCCCTCCCACATTGTGTATATACAATATGGGGATCAATGCTAAACACAAAACATTCGTTATCTTCACCAGTGTTCTTTGTTTTTTAACTCTGTACTCTGTACCCATAAAGTATCCTACTTGTATCTATGCAACAACATAGTTGACTACTTAGTATACGTACTTATGTGAAAATGGTTTTCTCCATATCCACATTCCGACCTGTATCCATGTCCGTGCAACATAGACAAAACCCAACAACAACATTCATATCCACATTCTGACCTGTATCCATGTCCGTGCAACATAGACAAGACCCAACAACAACATTCATATCCACATTCCTACTTGTGTCCATGCACCAAGGTAGTTGACTACTTAGTGTACATACTTACGTGAAAATAGTTTTCTCCATATCCACATTTTAACATGTATCCATGTTCGTGCAATATTGACAAGAACCAACAACAACATTCATATCCACATTCATATATGTATCAATGCAACAACATAGTTGACTACTTAGTGTACGTACTTACGTGAAAATTGTCACGCCCCACCCTAAAAAATTGCTCTTCCTCGCATCGATTTCATCGAATTATCGTCATCGCTAGGGCGTGATGCCGTATGAGTCTGGAGTTGCACTCGCACAAGGCAAGATGAAAAGTTCTCAAATGGGTATCTTTGATTTGTTATTAGTAGCAGAAAAAACAGAGTATACGAAACAATTCTCTTTATTGATAAATGAACTGAGGTTACAAAGGCTTTCAATAGCCCAACTGAATTTGCCTTAGATTGGCTTACAACACTCAAGTTTTCTCTTGCCTACAAAGAATTTCACTGTTCCATACATCATGTCCTCTATATCTCTGCAGCATCAATCCTGTTGAAAATTCGAGCATCAATACGGTCGCATGCCTCAATACGCTACGGCATTCCATGCCTCAACGTGTTGAAACGAAGCTACACCGCAAGCAGATCATTCCCTGAACCTGCAAGAAATCTGGTGGAAGATCAGTACTAATCCACTTGCGTAATGATCAGAGACCCACTTTACTAAACCGACAATAAGTAGATATATGGATCATGCAGCTTAATTTGTGATCTTTCTATATTTACATTATGATAGGTTTTATGGCATATTCGAAAGCAGTAAAGCTTGTTGTTTCATGGCAAGCATGTTATCGATGATTCGCATAAGCAAGCAGGTAACCAATAGAACTCTCATGTTCGTTTTGTGGCGCAACTTCTTACCAACTCGATGCACTCTCCCTTCACCGATGCAAGGTGAATACGTCTACCATATTTTCTGTCGTATTATAAGTGCTCTTGTGCAGGATCTCTGTGTGCCTGCGCTATCAGCCTATCGTTCTTAAAACTATATGAAGGTCGTTGTCGTCTCCGCGCCAGAATAGACTGTATGTGTCTCTTTCCAAATCCGATAACCCGACGCCCTCCCCTGAAGAGATGCTAGCTCGTTTCAAAAGGCGTCGATCTTATGCTCTTGTCGGTTCTACACATCGATAACCGAGTGTAAGTCGTATTACGGATGTGTGTCCTCAAGATTTTACCGTCCCTTCTAGGCCGAACGGTCCCAGTGTCCCGGCCAATAACCATTCGAGAAAAATTACCACACCCGTGCACGGGCAATATCTCAAGTCCATTCGACCATGCAATGTGCATCTTACACAAACACCCAAACATAGTCTTGAGTCCGAAACTCAGACTTTACATCGTCTTGTATTTCTCTTTCTTTTATTGTTATCACTCTTTCTTTCTCTTTCAATATTCTCACTCTTTCTTTCTATGATTTCATTCTTCGATGTTTCAATGCCTCGACTCAATGTCCGAATGAATGACTCGAAGGTCCTAAACCATTCAAGCACGTACTACGACTTAACATTCAATGATACACGATTTGTGCATTCGATGCACGCTCGATACGATCTTTCAATATGCTAGACTTATGTTCATTTCCTCTAACTTGTATACTGAGGCACGCCTCAATAGGGTATTCAATGCTACGTGACTTCGTGCACTTGATGCACTCGTCGATACGATCTTTCAATGTTCTAGCCTCCTAACTCGTGCGCAGAGGTACGTACGACTTGTGCACTAAGGCACTTGTAGATACAGTTATCTCATGTTTTTAAGGCTTGCGCACTGAGGCGCTCACCATTGCAGTTTTTTGATGTTCAATAGCGACAACGTGCATTTGATGCACATTTTATTTCAATTGTACTAACTGGTGTTCGACACGCACTATGTTCATCTCTCGATCGAGCCACGCCTGTGGTCTTGATAGGTTAACTTAGAATACAATGATACATTTTACTTAGGTATAAAGGAGTAGGAAAGAATGTTCAAAGTCCTCCCACCTTAAGTCGATATGCCTTGTCGTTTTACCGAGCCGATGCAGCTCATTTTATAACTTGGTCGCACGGCCAACTCTTCTGACTATATACGACCGATTTGTCTTACCGTGCCTATGCCTCAGTCCATTGCAAGGTGATGATTTTGTTTTGCGGACTCCGTTGTAAAAAAGGCAAAATATTGACCTTTTATATTTTAACATAAAAGCATATCCTGCACACGAAACCAACTAAAAATCAATATTCGTTCGAATCGGATTTGTGCGTTGCATCGATTCGATTTCTTAGAATCTTCGAACCGACTCAATGCTTTTCTCTCGGGCCCACTTAACATTTGTATTAATCTTACTCGATGCGTTTCTCGGGTCAAAGTACCTCTTTGCTTCGATTTGCATCGATTAATATTTTGGGTCAACGCGACTATTCGAGTCAATGACTCAGCATAATACACCGTACGAAGCGGTACATTATATAATATACCACACAAAACAACGTTCGTCCTCGAACTAAAACCAACACTCAGTTCAAGTGTTTTTCTAGATCGTTTTACGATCTCATCTCACTATCGTTGTTCTGTTACAAACGCTCGTGTAAGCTTGCATCAACATCTCAATAGTCTTTCCTGCAGCTCGATTTGAATTGAGTATACAACTTGATTTTGATCGTATGGATCGTACACATGTTCGAGGCATCCCAAAAAAATATATATATCAGCCAAGCCCAATGGTAGAAAATTGGAACAAAGCTAATAGGTAAAATTTTAATCCTCAATGCTTCCCATCTCGTACTCTCGATCGGACTAAATCTCTAGCGACTGTTCTCACAATTCTATCGCATATGTACATTTGATACCTATGCGATCATCCAACTAAGTCACAACATGCGACACGATTCAAGGATCACATTTCTCATTTCGAAAGTTTTCGTTACTGACCATCAATTGTATGTATTGCGTCAAACTTTCGTACATCCTATCGTAACGAGTCTTCGCAACGCCTTTGTAGAAGCATGAAAATTTCAGCAGTCTTAACAACCATGCGCCCAAGCCAGGGAGTCATATGCGCCCAAGCCAGAGTAAGCTATGCACCCAAGCCAGGACAGCCCACATACGCCCAATTCACCAGAGCAAGCTATGTGCCCATGTTGATAGCATACATCCCCTATGCGCCCACTCTGGACTCCTCCAGAAGGGAGCACATAACCCTGTTTTAGGCTATGTGCCCAAGTCAGGACAGCCCCCGACTCGGTCAAACCCACGATCAATCATGCACCGAACCATACGGCCACGTCAGTCTCCATGAGCAGTCGTGCACCGAAGCAAGCGGCCACGTCAACCCCACGATCAACCCACGATCGTGCAGTCTGTATGCGCCTACACTCTATGCGCCCAAAGCAGGACTATGCTCCTACATAAAAATCAGTATATTTTCTCGTATGGGAGCATAACATCATTCCAGCACGGAAACGACTATAAAAGGGGTCTCATACCTCTTCAAAAGACAGAACGGAGAGCATTTCAAGAGCCAAATTGCTGCACTTCTTGCCAGTGACCCGAGAGTTAAAAAATTTCTTAGGTTTTCTCCCACTTTTATAATCGGAGTGTCAACGGAGTACAGGAGCAACTGCCACTCGCTCTCGATCGTCCCATTCCCAGAATTCTTTTTGTACTCGGAGATCGTCCCATTCCCATTCTCAGGCGTACTCGATTAGTGGTGCCTTGCGCCAATAAGAAAGACAACGTTTCTTCTTCTTTTTTGTGTGTGCCCACAGCCTTGTGTTCGAAGTCGTTGTCCAATTATTTTCGAAGGCAAACTCATCTTGATACGATTTCCTTTGTTGATTTGCAAATGTATCAACATTCAGGGCTACGCCTGTTAGGTGACTTAATTAGACACCCTGCTCGAACTTTCTCGACACAATTATTAAATTGACGTTGCACAAAGGCCACAATCTATTCGACACAAAAGTTTCATTCAAGTCGACGATGCTCTAAGGCAACGGTCTTTCCGGCACAATTTTGTTTAAATAAAGTTGACAGTGCTCAAAGGAAATAATCATTTCAACACATAGGTCTTTCTATGATGCGTCTTATGTTCGATTCCTATCGAGTAGGAAATTTCTAACCAAACCCTAACTTGTCGGTCTCGCAACATTGAATATATGTTTTATTCACGCAAGCTCAATTGCTAGGTGAATCCAAAACCAACGACACAATCCGAGAGTCATTTTCTTACCGCTCGCTCTCGTGCATAGCATAATTCATTAAATCGTCTAGACTTATCATCAACATGCACCACGCAATTCCATATGCGACCTTATATAGGTCATCGTATGGGTCCAAAATATTTTCTTTTATTTGGCGGTCAAGTCTTCTAGGGCCAGCTGCCCCAAAGCTACGCTCGATAATTGTGGATCATTAACGAAGGACGGTTACTACGAACCATGCTATATCTTATTTAAGAGCCAAATCATGTTCTGACCATTTCTATGGGACTAACCCATCCGGACAAAACCATTTTTATTAGCGCAACTGATGCGTAACTATCCTCCGAATAATTCTTGCACTAGCATTGATAATTCTGCAATTCACGAAACATCTACTCATATTAAGTTCGAGTCTTTCTACCCTCGGTCGACACCCGAGATGTTATACGCATCGAAACAATCGTCGATGACTTTATATGCTGTCCTGATAAATCATAAAGTTTACGGTCAATTAGTTCGACGTTCTCGTATTGCTATTTATAAAAATTTTGGTGTCCTATTTGTATTCCCACATCGTGCTTGCATTTTCTTGAGTATCAATTTTGATAGGTCATATCAATTTTGATAGCGTGAGGGTCAACTTTGAATTTGTATCAACACCGACTTAGCTCGCATCGCATACATCCAAGTTCTCAAGAAACTTTTCTATATGCATCAAATTATTTTCTCGATTCGGCGCATCCCGCTATACTTTGATCACATAACTGAGTTACCGATTATCCAACATCGAACCCTCAAGTTATAAGATTACGCCCTCTAAGTTTCACGTGTTTCAGTCGTACTATTGAGTTTCGGCGTAACATAACCAACTATTTTCGTAGGCACGACAACCCGCACCTACCAACTATTTTAATGAGTCGCAGTTTGTGCGTTCCGGTTGCAATTCACATTGACCAACATTCTATCGAGTTCGCAATTCGAGCGTTTCGATTACCATTCGCATCGACAAATATTTTCATCGAGCTCGCACGTCATGCGACTCGTTTATAATGTTTCGAGTTTCATATCTCCCGATTCGAATAATGTCCGGAAGCAAAACTGTTTCGCTAGTCCGGGTCATTCGACCGACTTATAAATTTTCATCCGACGTATCATTCAATGATACGAGTCTCCATCCTATCATTCCAACTAATTATCGAAGAACACTTATATCAGCATACCGACATACAAATTTCTAATCGAGTCTCGGTACTATCCCCTCCGTTGCGAACAAGTATTCCGCAAATTCTCACGATGTGTCAATGTAATTCATCACACAACTGGTATATCACATATGGTGTGCTGTCGCAGGCACCAAAAATAAAGCCTTTTCCATTAAAATTATTTGTAGTAGCGAGAGTAAGGATCGATCCAACGGAGAGCAATTAGTGTACTTTTATGCAATGTGAACAAGGATGGGGGAAGAGATTTGAATTTAATAAAAGAAAATTTAAGAATAGCTGAAAAATAATTAAAGTATTGAAGTCAATCAAAGGAACAAATATTGGTCTCAGTCAACATTCACCATTGGAATATTAAAATTGATCATCGATGCAAGCATAAATTAACTCATACTTTGAATATTCACCGTTGGAATTATCTTCCTATCACTCTTAGGCTTAGTAAATAAAAAATGAGCGATCTAATTAACTTTAATTAGTAAATAATTGTCACGACCCGTACCCGGTTTAGGGACACGAGAACGTGGGTACGTCCAGCCTATGCCGTAGTGTCGGCGGTAGAACGTTGTTCTAGGTCACAATAGCAACTAAACACAATATAATATAATCTCCAAACGGAAGACAATCTCAGAAGATACAACTCAATCACATAAACTAGAGGTAGATAAATAGCAAGATAAGATAGATATAAAATCACAGAGTGCAATACAACCAGATGAAATAAGTCTAAGTGTTTAACAACACAAAATCCCAGCATCTGAATAATAAATCTCATGAAATAACAACATAAAGTAAGATAAGATAAGCCTAGTAGTCTATCCTAGGCAATAGGGTTGCATCATCAGCGCAAAGCTGGATCCTCCTGAGGGTCCAGGTCGCAAGTGTCATCTATACCAGCTCTGTACTAGGTGGGGCAGAACTCCTCATCCTCTGTAATATTTTCAACAGATCCAGTAAGGACAGGAGCAAATACATAACTCTCATGCAGTTCATATCATGGTAGAAAATATAAAATAAGAAATAGAATAAAGTACATGAAATGCTGTAAGAGATGTACATGAATAGAAAGAGAGATATCTGAAACAGAAATATATATTTGGAAAGTAAAAACTGTAAGTGACTAAGTAATTTAGAGCACAAGATGGTTATGTAACCGGCTTGATTTGCACATGACTAAGTTACAGAGTTGCACATGACTACCTACTTTGGAATTGATCACATAACCACTTCTACTCTCTCGTTCCCAATCAATACACAAGGATCTAGTCAAGTTATGTTACGTACATGATAGTTTTATACACGAAGCACATGTGAACATGAGAGTACGTGAGAGCACATGAGTGTACATGAATAATGAGAGTACCAGAAATACATGATGTACGTGAAAAGCACATGACATGAGTATCCGATGCATCCGACGGGGATAACATCTTATGAAAGGATACATATATTACCAATCCGTGATAACAATGTGACAGTATTAAGTAAAGTAGTCTAGAGCAAGAATGTAAGTCCTAGAAAGTATGAAACGATCAGAGCATGTACTCTCCTGATATCCTAAATGACTGGTGAGAACAGATGTCCGAACTGGAGTAACTGACTCCTATTTAGAGCAACACAGGTTACAATATAATCAATATGTGATAAAGAAGTTTACAATACATTCTACATGATTCTAAGTCAAAGTCAACTCTTAGTCAACTCTGGTCAATATTTTAGTCAAACTAGGTCAAGAGTTTAGGGTTTAGTCAAACTCTAGTCTACAATGTCACATGGGTCTATTTAGGTCAATCCTAGTCAACAAGTCATCTTAGACTGTTTGGGTCAATATCTAGAGTTTGGTCAAGCTCTAGTCAAACAAGGTCTACTTCTAGTCAAACTAAATCAAATATGTCCTTATCAGTCAACTCTAGAGTACTATGGTGTCCTTCTTCCTAGTATCCTAGGAAACTCATACATCTTAGAGGGTATCTACATCACACTATACCCAAAGCTCTTATTCTATCAATGTATCATATATACATGTCAACTATCACTTAACTAAGATTATAACCCTACCCTCGCATATATAATACAAATATCATATATAAAGCACATATATTTATATATACATATATATTCAGGCTAACCTATAACACATATATGTATATTACATATATACAAATATTCAACCTATATACCAATACTTCTACCTCCCAAGACAAACTCATCCTTTATATTCCTTTGTCTAATACCCATGCTAAACTCACTCCACATCACTTACAATCCTATGGCCTCTTGACTAAAACTCTCCTCCCTCAAACTCTAACCACACCAGCTGAACTCAAACCTAATACCAAATGATATCATATTCTATAGCTAGCTTAGAAAGGTGTTGCTTGTATGTATCCAACCATCTAAAGCCTCAAATGACACAAAATGGACCATGGCAGAACCCGAAACCTCAGGGAAATCCCCTATTGCCTAGTGCAGCTGGGTACTTGCTGCAACGGCATGCAGCATTCCTGGTTACTGCTGTTACCGCAGCTTGCTGCTGCTACTCTGCGTGCATTTGCTTTGTTGTATTGCAAAGCAAGGCATTGCCTGCTACAACAAAAGGGGCCAAGGCAAAAATGGCCAATGCAACCCCATAGATACGAGGCCCAAAGTATCTGATATGCACATTCTCTCATCTACTTGCCTCCCAAATCAAGATACTAACCTCAATAACTTTAACATCTAAACAAGTGAACCCCCAAATCAATACACAAATAAACTGATTAATCTCATAACCTATATAACAGATGTGTACATATGTTGGCTATATCTATAACATCCACATTCTAACCTATTTTCCCCAAACTCAGAAATCTGTAGGTAAATAGCCTATACTCAACCACAACATCAACATCTAACATATAGTCTATAGCACATCCTATAAATATATCATATATATGCCCATATATATCTCTAACTTATTCACATATGATACATATATATATATATATATATATATATATATATATATATATATATATATATATATATATATATATATAACAAACATTCGAATAACTTATCAATCTCTGTATCCAAACCCAAATGAAAACTAACTTAAAATGCTATGTCCAAACACAGACCTAAACATTTATATATATCTACCTACATTCTCCATTCAGTCCCAGAAAACGGCTACCTATCTTTATAAGGCAACCCCACAACACTGACTTGCAAACACACAAAACTGAACCTCAACCTACACATAACTCAGGAAGAATCTGAGCTACATCCCAACTCTCAAACTAAACTACAACCTAAGTGAACCAACATAAGGTATCAGCTATAGCATCATATTCGAAAACTTAAATCAAGGTAATACTAGAAAAAAAAATAGGAAGGGGTGTGAGTGTCTACATATAGTGTCAACAAGGGGGTGTCAAACCAGTGTCAGTCGTGTATCAGTAAACTGTGCCCCGGGGGTTTCGTGCGTGTGTGTCGAGCCCCCCAGGACACAAAGTGTCCAACCAAACCTCTCGTGTTCATGCCAGTGGGTAGGTGAGTCATAGGGTCACATGTCAGTGACCCTGATTCGTTTCCAAACCATGTCGTGTGTCGTGTCTAACCACGTATCAGTGGTTCGAATACACTTGTTCACGTGTCAGTGCAAACCAGTACAGACACTATAACTTCTTCGACACGGCACCAAATCAACCCAACTTTTGGGAGCACCTTGTCAGTCAGTGCCTCCACCTCTATGCCAAATCTTAGGTGTCCATGTGGCATGTCTTATGAGATACACTGTTCGGGTAGCAGGAGGCTACACATAGTGTGTGCAGGCCTTTCCGTGTCCAAGAATCGATACGAAACGTGTTCAAATAAAGCTCAGTCTTACAGATCTGAAATCTACACATAACCATCTACAAAAACATTTATTTTTTTTGAAATTTATTAACATTCGTTTCTATGTGGCATTTCAGCAAACACTTACACAACACTCCGATACTCATCCAATACGCATATCAAATGGAGACGAATAAAACCCAAACTCAGCCTATATCTAGGGGGACCCTAAATGAATGCATCTATTAAAAGAAATTAGGAATCTAAAGGGTTTAGATATCAATACCTATTGAGATTTAGAATCTCAATGAAATAGCCCTTTGAAAAGCTTCAACACCAAATTCTTATGGTCAAATGCCTCTAATCCTTGCTAGCTAGCCAATAGAGACTTATTCTTCACAAGAGCAGCGCAATGAAACTAATTTGGTTCAATTTGGAGGTAATTTGAAGAAATAGGGCAAATTTGCGAAAGAACATAAACTAGGGTTAGGGTTTGCTACAAAGGAGGCAAGAGTGGACTAATGATGACTTAAATAGGTGGGAGGAGGCTCTCATGGCCGGCCATAGTGATGGGCTAGGGTCTAGCTAAGTCACAAAGGTCCTTATTTCCAATCTCTAAATGGTTTCTAAATCACTCCTAGCTAGATTAGAGTCTAATTACTAATCCAACATGCTAGCTAGATCTCCATGGTCGTGGTTAGTCTCTAGGCTCAGTAGTTCTAAGGTTTCACTAGCAAAAGACGAAAGTCACAATACACCAAATTAAATAATATTAAAATAATAAAAAATTCACCAATTTATCATTAACATGATTTAAATCCATTATTCAATAACTAACATGATCAATTTTACAAAAGTTTAAAATTACCCATATTTTAGAAAAGTGGTAGTTACAATCCTTTCCCCTAGAAAAATTTCGTCCTCAGAATTTAGGTTGGCCGTACTCCTCTTAAGGTCATGTCCCCAACAATCATGGTCTAAGAAAATTTGATCTAAATTATGCAATTTGAAAGAATAACATATAGGGTCATGGCATGCAATATCAGTCTAGAGTCTCATGTAGCTATACCAGTCATACTACAGTACTAGGCAATCACAAGGTATCAAAACATACAAATAGTGTAGGGTGAATCAAAACATCTCAAAAGACGTACTAAGGTCTAGGTCAAGAACTCACCTCCAACTAGGTCTGGTGACTAGAACTCCCTCCTGGAGGCAGGCCTCGACTAGGGGTAGGTGCAGTATGACAGTCTTGCATCATGTGTATAGCTAACCCGCAAAATAGGTACACTCCTCTCCTCTTTCTACAGTAGTCCCAAATATGTCCAGGCTTCCTACAGTAAGCACAGGTAGGCACTCGTTCAACTGGCCTTTGTTGGACAGGAACTGGACCGGAAAGGATGGTCTAAGCTAGAAATCTGGGTACTCCTGAGGCTCTGGGTGGAACTGGATACTGCTCCTCACTCTCTTGGAACTAAGCTCTCCTCACAAATGCATGAAGTCCCACAGGAGTTGGATTTTATGACTCTGCTCCCTCAGGATCTCAGAATGAACTCTCTGTATCTCTAACACATCCTGAAAAAGTCCGAATATCGGAGTTCCATCAGGAATGGTATGGGATACCACTCCAGGAGGCAGAGGGAGGCTCTCGGTGTCAGGCTGAACTGTAGCTCTCTCCTGAATGACCAGAGATGAAGGAAAACCCGATGAGGCTGCTAATACCTTCTCGATGACAGGAGGTGCCACTACCCTCTGGTCAGCCGAAGGGGTCACTACCTCCTAAGCAATAGGAGGTGGAAACACGCTCTCAGTCGTATCCAGAACTGCAGCTACACTCAGGGGACAGGCTCTGGTCATGGGTGTCATACTGGAAATAGTTGGAAAACATAAAATCATCAAAAGGCTGTAAGGCAGACTAACATTCTATATGAAAACTGGTAGGTATTATAAATAACAGAGGATTCATCTACAATGGGTTACTATTCTAATACCAATGCTAACTATCATCTCAAGGATACAAACACTCTACAAGTCAGCAAACCATCACACTATGAAAGTACTACATATGAAATAAGCTCTACAAAGAATTGGACTAAATAGCTAAAATTATCCCTACTCCTAAGTTAATTTATGATGGAATACAATTCTATAATAATAGAAGTGGAAGATAGAGATGATATGTTAAGAAACTTCTCAAGATACAATCTGATAATCATATGCGTCTGTCCAAAATCATGTTACTCAGGATCCTCGCCATACCAATAAGTAAGGCTACGATAAACGGTAGATTCCATAACCGGGATATGCACCTCTATAATCATGTCGTCTAGAATTCTCGCTATGCTGACTAGTATAGCTACGAGAAATTTTAAATCTCATAACCAAGATATGTACATCCGAAGACAGGTCTCTACGTTTCCACCACACCGGTTAACATGGCTGCAATAAACTCCAAGTTTCATAATCAAGTAGACATTTTATCTTTACTGTAATCATCGTCAACATATGTTATCAGAAGATACCATAGGTCAGGTCATAAAATTCATCTCGATAGGAAAATCAAAATAAAAAACGATCCCTCAAAATCAAATTCAATAACAAGGAGTAAGGGTGACCAAAACAAAAGAAAGGATTCCAAATCGAGGTTCAAAACAAGATTCTTAAGGGTCGTCCCAGGAATCTCTCAAGGAATTCTAACCGTGATTGAGTATCCTCTCATTCTAATACCTTACTTCCTATATTCTATCGCAGGCTCACAGTAGTACAACTAAGTCGTTGCGCTACAGCGATATCGCACAAATATGAATCTCAACATGCATGGGCCACCACTAAAAACGTGTCACGACCCGCACCCGGTTTAGGGGCACGAGAACGTGGGTACTTCCAGCCTACGCTGTAGTGTCAGGGGTAGAATGCTGTTCTAGGTCATAATAGCAACTAAACATAATATAATATACTCTCAAAACGGAAGACAATCGCAGAAGATACAACTCAATCACATAAACTAAAGGTAGATAAATGGCACGATAAGATAGATATGAAATCACAGAGTGCAGCACAACCAGAAGAAATAAGTCTAAGTGTTTAACAACACAAAATCCTAACATCTGAATAATATATCTCATGAAATAATAACAAAAAGTAAGATAAGATAAGCCTAGAAGTCTATCCTAGGCAATAGGGTTGCCTCCTCAGCGCAAGCTGGATCCTCCTGAAGGTCCAAGTCATAAGTGTCATCTATACCAGCTCTGTAGTAGGTCGGGCAGACTCTTCTTCATCCTCTGTAATATTTTCAACAGGTCCAGTCAGGATAGGAGTGAATACATAACTCTCACGTAGTTCATATCATAGCAGAAAATATAAAACAAGCAATAGAATAAAGTACATGAAACGCTGTAAGAGATGTACATGAATAGTAAGAGAGATATCTGAAAACAGAAAATATATATATGAAAAGTAAGAACTGTAAGTGACTAAGTAATTTAGAGCACAAGATGGTTATGTAACCGGCTTGATTTGCACATGACTAAGTTACAGAGTTGCACATGACTACCTACTTTGGAATTGATCACATAACCACTTCTACTCCCCTGTCCCCAATCAATATACAAGGATCTAGTCAAGTTATGTTACGTACATGATAGTTTTATACATGAAGCAAATGTGAACATGAGAATACGTGAGAGCACATGAGTGTCCATGAATAATGAGAGTACCAAGAATACATGATGTATGTGAAAAGCACATGACATGAGTATTTGATACACCCGAGGGGGATAACATCTCATAAAAAGATCCATATAGTATAAATTCGTGATAACAATGTGACAGCATCAAGTAAAGTAGTCAAGAGTAAGAATATAAGTCCTAGCAAGTATGAAATGATCAGAGCATGTACTCGCCTGATATTCTGAATGACTGGTGAGAACAGATGTCCGAACTGGAGTAACTGAGTTCTATTTAGAGCATTACAGGTTACAATGTAATCAAGATGTAATAAAGAAGTTTACATTACATTCTACATGATTCTAGGTCAAAGTCAACTCTTGGTCAACTCTGGTCAACATTCTAGTCAAACTAGGTCAAGTGTCTAGGGTTTAGTCAAACTCTAGTCTACAATGTCACATGGGTCTATTTAGGTCAATCCAAGTCAACAAGTCATCTTAGACTGTTTGGGTCAATATCCAGAGTTTGGTCAAGCTCTAGTCAAACAAGGTCTACTTCTAGTCTAACTAAATCAAATATGTCCTTATCAGTCAACTCTAGAGTACTATGGTGTCCTTCCTAGTATCCTAGGAAACTCATACATCTTAGAGGGTATCTACATCACACTATACCCAAAGCTCTTATTCTATTACTATATCATATATACATGTCAACTATCACTTAACTAAGACTACAATCCTACCCTCTCATATATAATACAAATATCATATATAAAGCACATATATTTATATATACATATATATTCAAGCTAACCTATAGCACTTATATGTATATTACATATATACAAATACTCAACCAATATACCAATACTTCTACCTCCCAAGACAAACTCATCCTTTCTATTCCTTTGTCTAATACCCATGCTAAACTCACTCCACATCACTTACAATCCTATGGCCTTTTGACTGAAACTCTCCTCCCTCAAACTCTAACCATACCAAATGAACTCAAACCTAATACTAACTGATATCATATTCTATAGCTAGCTTAGAAAGGTGTTACTCATATGTATCCAACCATCTAAAGCCTCAAACAACCCAAAATGGACCATGGCTGAACCCAAAACCTTAGGGAAATCCCCTGCTGCCTAGTACAGCAGGGCACTTGCTGTAACTGACTGCAGCATGCCTGGTTATTGTTGTTACTGCAGCTTGCTGCTGCTACTATGCTTGCATTTGCTTTGCTGTAATGCAAAGCAAGGCATAGCCAGCTGCAACAAAAGGGGCCAAGGAAAAATGTCCAATGCAACCCCATATATACGAGGCCCAACGTATCTGATACTTACATTCTCTCATCCACTTGCCTCCCAAATCAAGATACTAAACTGAACAACTCTAACATCTAAACAAGTGAACCCCCAAATCAATACACAAATAAACTGATTAATCTCAAAACCTATATAACAGATGTATACATATATAGGATATATCTATAACATCCACATTCTAACCTATTTTCCCCAAACTCAGAAATCTGTAGGTAAATAGCCTATACTCAACCACAACATCAACATCTAAAATATAGTCTATAGCACATCCGATAAATATATCATATATATACCCATATATATCTAACTTATTCACATATGATACATATATATATATATATATATATATATATATATATATATATATATATATATATATATATATATATATATATATATATATATATATATATATTTTTTTTTTATATATATATATATATTTTATATATATATATATATATATACCCATATATATTAGACACAACAAATATTCAAATAACTTATCAATCTCTGTATCCAAACCCAAATAAAAACTAACTTAAAAGGCTATGTCTAAACATAGACCTAAACATCTATATATATCAACCTACATTCTCCATTCAGTCCTAAGAAACTGCTACCTATATTTATAAGGCAACCCCACATCACTGACTTGCAAACACACAAAATAGAACATCAACCTACGCATAACTCAGGAAGAATCTGAGCTACATCCCAACTCTCAAACTAAACTACAACCTAAGTGAACCAATATAAAGTATCAACCATAGCATCATATTCGAAAACCTAAACCAAGGTAAAACTGAAAAAAATAGAAAGGGGTGTGAGTGTCTACATGTCACGCCCCAGAACCAGAATACTGGAGAGCGGGAGACAGACACAGCCAGCTACGTACATTGAAGTATAATCTACCTCGATATACGGTCACAGCTGTCTAGATGCATGAGGGTTTATCTACAAGCCAACAGTCTCTTATGGTCATGAACAAGCCTAGTGTCTCAATCTCAAGCAAGTAAGTAAATGTTACAAGATGTTAGATCATCAGACATACAAAGTAAGGCGTCCCAAACATTACATATTCAGATGATCATGAAGCTAGTCATACAAAATATGAAGACTAACAAGAGTTTCAGTCATACATGATCAACCCTAGGATTTGTCAATCATGTTATAGCCCGTAGGCAGACAGAAAGAAAAGTTGCAAATGAGCTAACACTTGCTCGACAGCTAAACGCCTCAAAAGAATATTTTTACAAGGGAGTGGGGGAGCAAAATAAGAACCCACTTGTTGCCAGGGTTGCACCTAGTGGTCACCATCTGGCTGGAAGATAGGGAGATCCTCGGAAGCTACTCCAAAATTTGGCCATACAAAACCAGTTGGGTCAGACCCCAGAAAGAGCAAGTGGCAGAAGGGAGGCTTCACTTAAGAACTGAAACCAGCATATTAGCACATGATACATAAAGGATAACGAAAGACATGAGTTAGAGAAAGCATGGTGATAAACGATAAAAGGACTAACGGACTATTCAGGTAACCAAGTTACTACCCATAAACCAAACAAGGACCGGGGTTGTAACTCTTCACCTGAACAGAACTTAGTCTCTAACCAATTATCGATAAGGTAAAGCATAAACAAGCATGTCCTAAGATAGCCATGTACTGGTTCTAGGAAAGACTAGACAATATAGCACTCCATCCATCATTCATGGCAAAGCAAAGAGTAAGGCTTGATACTTTAACTAACTAGGGTTATCACAAGCTTAGTTACTAACAAGATGCATCGAGATGTTCCAACAGCCACAAGCCCTGCAGTCTTAATCCAGGTTATCCGGTCACAAGTTGAGAGAGTTGGATTAGGTGACTTAGAGGAGCAACACATGACAGTGTGCTGGAAATGTGCCCTACTCGACGGCAGGCTACAAGTCCAATTAAAAGCGTCCAGATAACGGGACTGCCTGTAGCTAGAAAATCCCTTCATGAACTACTTGATCAATCTAGTCATTATCCTAATCAGGTTCAGTATGAATCCCTGACCGTGGAAATCAGGAATTCATATCCTAGACATGATGCAAGATGAGACATGTAGCTTATACAAGCACAAACATCCACGGTGTCAAGACAAGATTTACTTAGCAAGGCATATCGAGATTATCATGTTAGGTTACTGTATCAAGTCAAGAGTGCTTCACAACGGACCACCATCAAGAATTATCATGTCAAGTTACTTGTCAAGAATTATCATGTTACAATCAAGAATTATCATGTTACTTGATACTTGTTACTTGATATTTGATACTTGTTAAGAGTGCGCCTTAACAGGCCACTATCGTGTTCTAACCTTATATTATCATGAATGAAAGAAATAAAATAACTTGTGACATATTCTTGAAGCCAAGGAAAAGATCTACAACTTTCATGTTTTGAGTTTTTCCAGATTTTAGCTACAAAACAGCTCAAAGAAGCAAAAATAGTCATTTGGAGTGACCTGCGCACAAGTTGCGCGGGCAAAATCGCCCACGGCGTACGTTGTGCGCAAGCACGGCACACGACCCGCGCGACAGAAAAGTGCGCGGACGGGCGACGCACAAGTTGCGCATTGCGCGGGGGCAAAATTGCCCACGGCGCACGTTGCGCGCAAGCATGGCGCGCGGGCGCGCGGCAGAGAAGTGCGCGGGCACGCGGCGCGCAAGTTGCGCAATGCGCACGGGCAAAATCGCCCACGGCGCACGTTGCGCGCAAGCGCGGCGCGTGGCGCGCGGTGCGCAGGTTGCGCATTACGCGCCGGCAAAATCGCCCATAACGTATGTTGCGTGCAAGCGCGGCGCACGGCAGCGAAGACACTGCGTGCGGCACTGTTCATCGTCCCGACAGCACCAAAAGGTGTGGAGAACCCATGAACTCAAAAATGGCATAATTTCTCATTCGAAGTCGAAATCAAGCGGTTAAAAAGCCAAAATTGGGTAGAATTGAATTTCCTACAACAAGGAACCATTAGATTTTGAAAATAACCAAGTTTTATAGATCAAAACCAAGAAAAATTGAAAAGTTACACACTTAGATCTACAAGAATCCATCTATCAAATCCAAAAATGTCAAGTTCTAAAGAGGCTTATAATGAAGTAAGGAAGGGAATAGAACAATAAAATTTAAGATCCATCATGAAGCAAGTTGCACTTGCCTAGGCTTGGTAGGTGGGAGGAGTAAATGAAGAAGATGAAGAAATAAATACAAAATAATGGAGGAGAGAGAAGAAGTTGACTTATATAGCAACCCCTCTCATCTCAACCTAATATAAACCAAACCAAGCCAAGCTAAGCCAAATCATGTTGAACCAAGTTGAACCAATCAAGTCAAGATTTAAACCAAGGCTAATCTAAGCAAGATAAGTAAAAATATGGGCCACCTGACAATTGTCAGAAATCCGTATACGTATCCTGAAAATACGTATAACGGGAAATGGGAGTGACAACTCTACCCACCTTAAAAGAATTCCATCCTCGAAATTTAACCAAGAGACTAGAGGTGTCGGGGCGAGCTACATTAATCATAAGCAAGCTACGACTAGCAGTCAATCAAGCAATCATTCATGCAAGCAAGGAAGTAAAAGCATAAGGCATAAGAAAGACATTATATCTTACGAGTCAAACAGGTGTGGATATTGCGATCGAATATCATCCTCATGCTCCCACGTTGACTCACCCAAGGAGTGACGACCCCAAGCAACACGGACTAAACTAATAGTCTTATTCTTGAGTATCTTCTCTCTTCGATCTAATATGGATACGGGCCTTTCCTCATACGCAAGGTTGGCCATTGGTGGCTGGGACGGGAGGCGGATGTGGCCAGAGGAAGGGATTAGGGTTTAGAATAGGAATAGGGTTTAGAATAGAGGATTGGGTTTGCTGTGTCAAAATCGTGTCCGACTTGTGGACACGAAGAAGGTGAAATGTATATGTATAAATAATGGAATAAGAATTTGGACGGGGAACACGGACACGATGCACGCACGTTTGTGGAATTTGGAGAATAGAAATATATGGATGAGTACCTGCATATTTATAGGATGTGGGAATTCCCATTAAGATAAGGATTATGATTTTAAATTCCCCATTTAGATAAATCACTATTTAAATCAAATCTAATTTCAAATTAAATTCTAATTTTAAATCTAGATAATCTAGTCTCCAATTAAATATAAATTCTACCTTTAAACTATTTAAATTAAATCCATAAAATCAAATCGAAATTTAAAATGGCCACAATGACTTCCAATATATTTTTTAAAATACCAATAATAATAATTTCAAAAATAATAAATATTTTTAAATATCTTTTGGAATAATAAAATATTAATATTAATAAATCTCAAAAATTATATTTTTATTTAAAAATAAACTAGTAAAAATATTTAGAAAATATATATACGTATGCACCAGAATATTATCAATAATTTGTTATAAACGAAAGGCTTTGTAAAATAATAAAATAATGAAATTGAAAATTTTGGTACGATAACTAAAATAATTATTATATAAATTATTTTGAAACTATAAAATTAGAAAAAAAATATTTTTCTAAAATATGTACGCTCGCACATATTCGCACTCGTCGAGCAATTACGAAAAATAAAACTTCGTGTGCGTCGTATAATACGACTACGCGACGTACAATAAAATTTTTTAAATCAGTACTAAATTTAATAAAAAAAATATAGTAGAATTTTTAGGGGTTTTACAAGAGATCAAGGGTGAGTGCTGATTTAGACATCTATTCAGTGAAACCCTTGCATACCTTGATTTACAAGACCTGCATGGGCCACCACTTAAACCGTGACACGCCCCAGAACCAGAATACTGGAGAGCGGGGGACAGACACAGCCAGCTACGTACATTGAAGTATAATCTACCTCGATATACGGTCATGGCTGTCTAGATGCGTGAGGGTTTATCTACAAGCCAACAGTCTCTTTTGGTCATGAACAAGCCTAGTGTCTCAATCTCAAGCAAGTAAGTAAATGTTACAAGATGTTAGATCATCAGACATACAAAGTAAGGCGTCCCAAACATTACATATTCAGATGATCATGAAGCTAGTCATACAAAATATGAAGACTAGCAAGAGTTTCAGGCATACATGATCAACCCTAGGATTTGTCAATCATGTTATAGCCCGTAGGCAGACAGTAAGTAAAGTTGCAAATGAGCTAACACTTGCTCGGAGGCTAAACGCCTCAAAAAAAAATTTACAAGGGAGTGGGGAGCAAAATAAGAACCCACTCGTTGCCAGGGTTGCGCCTAGTGGTCACCATCTGGCTGGAAGACAGGAAGATCCTCGGGAGCTACTCCAAAATCTGGTCATACAAAACCAGCTGGGTCAGACCCCAGAAAGAGCAAGTGCCACAAGGGAGGCTTCACTTAAGAACTAAAACCAGCATATTAGCACATGATACATAAAGGATAACGAAAGACATGAGTTAGAGAAAGCAGGGTGATAAACGATGAGAGGACTAACGGACTATTCCGGTAACCAAGTTATAACCCTTAAACCAAATAAGGACCGGGGTTGTAACCCTTCACCTGAACAGAACTTAGTTTCTAACCAATTATCGATAAGGTAAAGCATAAACAAGCATGTCCTGAGATAGCCATGTACTGGTTCTAGACAAGACTAGACAAGATAGGACTCCATCCATCATTCACGGCCAAGCAAAGAGTACGACTTGATACTTTAACTAACTAGGGTTATCACAAGCTTAGTTACTAACAAGATGCATCGAGATGTTCCAACAGCCACAAGCCCTGCAGTCTTAATCCAGGTTATCCGGTCACAAGTTGAGAGAGTTGGATTAGGTGACTTAGAGGTGCAACACATGACAGTGTGCTGCAAATGTGCCCTACTCGACGGCAGGCTACAAGTCTAATTAAAAGCGTCCAGATAACGAGATTGTCTGTAGCTGAAAAATCCCTTCATGAACTACTTGATCAATCTAGTCATTATCCTAGTCAGGTTCAGTATTAATCCCTGACCGTGGAAATCAGGAATTCATATCCTAGACATGATGCAAGATGAGACATGTAGCTTATACAAGCACAAACACCCATGGTGTCAAGACAAAATTTACTTAGCAAGACATATCGAGATTATCATGTTAGGTTACTTTATCAAGTAAAGAGTGCGTCACAACGGACCACCATCAAGAATTATCATGTCAAGTTACTTGTCAAGAGTGCACCATGACGGGTCACTATCAAGAATTATCATGTTACTTGATACTTGTTAAGAGTACGCCTTAACAGGCCACTATCGTGTTCTAACCTTATATTATCATGAATGAGAGAAACTTGCATAAAATAACTAGTGACATATTCTTGAAGCCAAGAAAAAGATCTACAACTTTCATGTTTTGAGTTTTTCCAGATTTTAGCTACAAAACAGCTCAAAGAAGCAAAAACAGTCATCTGGAGTGACCTGCGTGCAAGTTGCGCGGGCAAAATCGCCCACGGTGCACGTTGTACGCAAGCACGGCGCGCGGGCGCGTGGCAGAGAAGTGCGCGGGCGAGCGGCGCGCAAGTTGTGCATTGCACGCGGGCAAAATTGCCCACTGCGAACATTGCGTGCGGGCGCGCGGCAGAGAAGTGCGCGGGCACGCGGCACGCAAGTTGCGTATTACGCGCGGGCAAAATTGCCCATGACGTGCGTTGCGCGCAAGCGCGGCAGAGAAGTGCGCGGGCGCACGGCGCAAAAGTTGTGCATTGCGTACCGACAAAATCACCCACGGCGCACGTTGTGCGCAAGCGCAGCGCGCGGGCGAGCGACAGCGAAGACACTACGTGCGGCACTGTTCATCGTCCCGACAGCACCAAAAGGTGTAGGAAAACCATGAACTCAAAAATGGCATAACTTTCTCATACGAAGTCGAAATCAAGCGGTTCAAAAGCCAAAATTGGGTAGAATTGAATTTCCTACAACATTGAACCATTAGATTTTGAAAATAACCAAGTTTTATAGATCAAAACTAAGAAAAACTGAAAAGTTACAAACTTAGATCTACAAGAATCCATCCATCAAATCCAAAAATGTCAAGTTCTAAAGAGGCTTAGAATGACGTAAGGAAGGGAATGGAACAATAAAATTTGAGATCCATCATGAAGCAAGTTGCACTTACCTAGGCTTGGTAGGTGGGAGGAGTAAATGAATAAGATGAAGAAGTAAATGCAAAATAATGGAGGAGAGAGAAGAAGTTGACTTATATAGCAACCCCTCTCATCTCAACCCAATATAAACCAAACCAAGCCAAGCCAAGCCAAATCATGTTGAACCAAGTTGAACCAATCAAATCAAGATTTAAACCAAAGCTAAGCTAAGCAAGATAAGTAAAAATACGGGCCACCTGACAATTGTCAGAAATTTGTATACGTATCCTGAAAATACGTATAACGGGAAACGGGAGTGACACTACATAAAGTGTCAACAAGGGGGTGTCAAACCAGTGTCAGTCGTTTATCAGTAAACTGTGCCCAGGGGGTCTCGTACGTGTGTGTCGAGCTCCCTAGGACACAAATTGTCCAACCAAACCTCTTGTGTTCGTGTCAGTGGGTAGGTGAGTCATAGGGGTACGTGTCAGTGACCCTGATTCGTGTCCAAACCGTGTCGGGTGCCGTGTCTAACCACGTATCAGTGGCTCGAATACCCGTGTTTATGTGTCAGTACAAACCAGTGCAGACACTATAACTTCTTCGACACGATACCAAATCAACCCAACTTTTGTGAGCACCTTGTCAATCATTACCTCCACCTCCATGCCAAATCTTAGGTGTCCACCTGGCATGTCCTATGAGATACACTATTCGGGTAGCAGGAGACTACATACAGTGTGTGCAGGCCTTTCCGTGTCTAAGAATCGACACGACACGTATCCAAATCAAGCTCAGTCTTATAGATCTGAGATCTACACATAACCAGCTACCAAAACAAGTAATTTGTTTTGAAAATTGTTAACATTCATTTCTATGTGACATTTTACCAAATATTTACACAACTCTTCGATACTCCTCCGATACGCATATCAAATGGACATGAATCGAACCCAAACTCAGCCTATAGCTAGGGGGCCCTAAGTGAATGCATCTATGGAGAGCAATCAGGAATCTAAAGTGTTTAGATATCAATACCAATTGAGAGTTGGAATCTCAATAAAATAGCCCTTTGAAAAGCTTCAACACCAAATTCCTATGGTCAAATGCCTCCATTCCTTGCTAGCTAGCCAAAAGAGACTTCTTCTTTACAAGAACAGTGCAATGAAAATGATTTGGTTCAATTTTGAGGTAATTTGAAGAAAGGAGGGCAAATTTGGAGAAGAACATAAACTAGGGTTAGGATTTGCTACAAAAGAGGCAAAATGGGGCTAATGATGACTCAAATAGGTGGGGGGAGCTCTCATGGCCGGCCATGGTGATGGGCTAGGGTCTAGCTAAGTCACAAAGGCCCAACTCCTCTTCCTATGTTGTAAAAATAAGCCCTTAAGCTAAAGGCCCGAACTAGCTCCTTAATTCCAATCTCCAAATGGTTTCTAAATCATTCCTGGCTAGATTAGAGTCTAATTACTAACCCAACATGCTAGCTAGGTCTTCATGGTCATGGTTAGTCTCTAGGCTAAGTAGTTCTAAGGTTTCACTAGCAAAAGACCAAAATCAAAATACAGCAAATTAAATAATATTAAAATAATCAAATATTTACCAATTTATCATTAACATGATTTAAATCTATTATTTAATAACTAACATGATCAATTTTATAAAAGTTCAAAATTATTCTCATTTTAGAAAAGTAGTAGTTACAATAATCCAAGACAAGCGCTGAAGATTTAATCTAGCAATTTCTTAAAGAACCAAGAGATCGATGAAGCAAAAAAACACAAGCACAAGCGATTGTACTTAGTTTTGTCAAAAGTTTTCCTCCTAAGATCTAATAAAATAAGTTATTAAATCTTGGTTGCTTCACAAATTAGAAAAATCAAACAATTACGGATTTGATATCTAATTAAGCAGTAGATCGAAATGAATAATAAACTAGTAGGCCTCCTAGTAATTAAATAAAACAATCATGAAAGTTAGCATAGAAAAACATTCGATATTCAAACTATAAATGAAACATACAAAAATAATTTAGATCTCACAAGTTTATTGATTCCAAGGCTTCTGTCTCCTTCGACCAAAAAGTCTTTTAGCCGCACATGATCATCAAAACTTTAAAATAAAAGTTGCAGAAGAAGAAGAGGTGTGTTGTGGTTCCTATTCCTCATGACTTCTACCCGTTTTATACACCATAAATTTGTTGTTTAAAGCCTACAATATCTCCCCACAAATTGTCTAAAACTTGTAACTTCTCAAACAAACAAAAAACAAAGTCATAGCACAAGTAGGAAAATAGTTATTTTGGTTTCTATTTTTGTTCACAACATCTTTGACCTAACTTCAATCTTAATTTCGTCCATGATGCATCCTGAATCTCGAAAAACTCAAAATATGAAAGTTGTAGCCCTTTATCTTAGCTTTCTAAATCTTTTTGTAGCACCTCAATTCCATTTCGGATAAGAAAGTTATGTCCATTTTGATAAAAGGTGTCAAAATTATCCAAAATTGCTATTTAGCTCCATTTTGCACTTAGTGTCTCCAACTGCATCTTACAGCAAAATATAAATATAATGAGTACCTTTAGTCATGAAATGAGCATAAAATGGTAGACATTAACGGATAAAAATATAGCATTTTATGTTCTCATCAATATACCACTCAAAATTCGAGTCATTCATCCCATAGGTGGTATGGTATATACCACTCGGAGATCAAGTTGTTTCCATCGCATCATACTCTATATGAACCAACAATTTATTTTGACTCACGATTTTCATAGTGATCATGCCGATCACAATCGTAGCTTTTGATTAATCAAAATTCGACACAACTTGACCAATGTATTCATTTGCCAACACAAGTTCGGTGCACAGCCGAACAATTCGTTCTCATCGACTTACAATTTCAGTTTTCTCCGTTTCACCTCGTGCATCAGTTTATTTTCGACATTCAAAGCCAATGCTCGAATACATTCAACACATTCGACATCAACTTTCATTTCCATGGCAACGCATTATTCACAATCAACTCGTTGCAATTGATGCAGCAACATCCCATGACTTTCGTTGTATCGATGCAACCAATATTTCTCATATCGATCGTTCATCGAAACAACATACATCACAATTCACGACGTGTTGCACTTGGAGCAACAACATTTGAATTCACATCTCGCGACTTATTGCACTTGCAGCAACAAACATTTTATGACTTTTCTAGCAAACATCATGTAATTTCCAAAACACATGCAAAAAAATTACATAATTTGTATTAGACTTATTGTATGGAACATCCAGTACGGCATCGAGTAGAGTCAAAAGTCATTCGATTATGGTGGGCAACTTTTTAGAATTGAAACGAAGCAAGCGTCCAGAGGAAATTAAACCTAAAGCTCTGATACCAATTTGTCATACCCCAACCCAAAAAAATTGCTCGTCATCGCATCAATTTTACCGAATCATCGTCCTTGATGGGGCGTGATGTCGTACGAGTCTGGAGTTGCACTCGTACAAGACAAGATGACAAGTTATCAAATGGTTATTTGATTTGTTATTAGCAGCGAAAGAAATGGAGTATACGAAACAATTCTCTTTATTGATAAATAAACTGAGGTTACAAAGGCTTTCAATAACCAAACTGAATTTGCCTTGGATTGGCTTACAATACTCAAGTTCTCTCTTGTCCACAAAGAATTTCACTGTTCCATACATCATGTCCTTTATATCTTGGCCACATCAATCCTATTGCAAGTCCAAGCGTCAATGCGGTCGCACGCCTCAATACGCTATGGCATTCCATGCGTTAGCACGTTCAAGCGAAGCTCCGCTGTGAGCAGATCATTGTAGAGGCTAAAAATCAAGCTACACCGCTCCTGGGGCATATCAACAAGTTGTGCCACATCGGTAGGTTGTGCCACATTAGTAGGTTACGCCAATCTCAGGTTGTGCGAGAGCCACGTGGCACACTTCCTCGAGAAGCTGTAACAGCATCATCATTGCCTGACAACTGACAACACGTATATCAAAGAAAATTCATTTGAATCTCGCATAACACGGTGCTCGAGAAGACTTGGTCAGCCAGCAGTTTGTACAACATGTCAGGTTGCACAGGGTTGAACCCAGGTGCAAGTTGCTAGGTTGTGTCCCCGCGCAACATAATAAAGTTCGCACAATGCGATCGTCCAGAGTAGGGTGGCATGGTGCGCAAGCCACTAACTTTGTAGAACGTGTCCACTATATTACACACGACCATGCACATCTCACTCAAATGATGCCATGTGTCCATAGCAGTTGATGCAATCGCTTGTACAAGTTTCTAGGTTGCGTTCCCCCGTAATCTGGTGAAGCTTGCGCAAAGTGAACAAATAGTATCCAGCGCAGGGTGACATGGCACGCATGCCTCTAACTTCGTAGAACGTGTCCACTATACTGCCTATGACTACACGCATCTCGATCAAATGATGCTACGCGTCCACAGCAGTTAGTGTAACCGCTCGCGCAAGTGAACAGGAGGCGCGCAACCTGAAGTGCGCGCAACCCAGAATAACTACTAAACTGTTATTTCAAGAACTCTATAAATAGAGTTTCAAATCAGTCTCAAAGCATCACGAATGATCATAATCTCCTGCTAAAGTGCTGTTGCATCCTCCAGAGGCTCGTGTCTTCGATATCACATCGTCCAAGGGATAAAGTGATCGTCTTCTTATCAGATTTCTATAGTTGTATTTCTCCATAAATCAATTGTATTCTTGTACTCTTTTCTCAACTTGTAATCAAAATTTTGTTTTTTGCAAACAAAATGGTGACTCTGCTGGGGATGACTTTCTCCTCCGACGAAAAAGTGACAACTCAATGTGATACCGCGTCTACCGGCAAGACGTATAAGATCCTGGTCGTTCAAGTCGACCAGACAGCCTACGAGGCCATGATCAATGCTGGGGGTGCCAAGCGCACTACTGACATTGTTAAGAGCAAGACGCGCTCTGTCTAGACTCCTAAGTCCTCGACGACCCAACCTGCTGCCTCGACACAACTTGCACACATTACTGCCCTGGCACAACCTAAGGGAAACAGCCTTTTGGCTAACTCCTCTACTGTTCCGATTCTAAAATTGAAGGAGGCTTCGTCTCGACACACTGTTGTCCAAAACAAAGAAAAGTGCCCTTTGACCTTTTTCTCCCGGGCGCAATCTGTGTATATTCCTGCTGTGGCGCAACCAGCGCACATTACTGCCCTGGCGCAACCTAAGGAAAACAGCCCTTTGGCTAACTCCTCTTCTTCTTCGATTCTGAAATCGAAGGAGACTTCGTCTTGACACACTGCTGTCCAAAACAAAGAAAAGTACCCTTTGGCCTTTTCCTCCCAGGCGCAATCTATGCCTATTCCTGCTATGGCACAACCTAAGGAAAGCAACCTTTTGGCTAACTCCTCTACTTCTCCGATTATGAAATCGAAGGCGACTTCGTCTCGACACACTGCTGGACAAAACAAAGGAAAGAGCCCTTTAGCCTTTTCCTTCCTGGCACAACCTGTGCCTGCTCCTGTTCAGGCGCAACTTGCGCATATTTCTGTACTGGCTCAACCTGTGCCTATTCCTGCTCTAGTGCAACCTGCGCATATTTCTGCATTGGTGCAACGTAAAGGGAAACACTATTTACTGGTTCCCTCTTCGCTATTAAGCCAAAAACTTACTAAGAAATCATTAAATCAAGGAAAACGATCTTTGGCTTTTCTTCATTCTGCTCGAGTCGTTGACTGGGTAGAAAGTACTACTGATTACGCTTTTGTGCCTCTCAGCAAAAAAGTAGATTTAGATAGAAATCCTACTCTCATTGACAGAGACAACCAAATCTCTGTCAGAAAAATGGGTTCTATTCAGAATGAACTTTCCACCCAAAAGGGTATTATGCCTACTCCAAAGAGGTCAGGAAAGACCATCTTTTCCACTAGCTCGTCTTCAATAGCTAGAGAAGTGACTGCTTATGTCACCACAGAACATCAAGATGCTTCCAGTTCTAACAATCAAGAGCAAAGAATTGCTGCTTTGGAGGCTAGTTTGAAGAACATGACTGAAATGATGACAGATATGCATGCTATGATTATTGTACAATATATAGTTCCACCGGTTGTGAATCTGGTTCCGACTCAAGAACCTGTAACAACATCAGCTCCCATCAATATTGATCTGGGGGTACAGTCTCCTCACACAGCATCCATTCCTGCGTAGGCTATTCCAAGTCAATCTGTTGTCAGGGGTGGTACTTATCATGCAGTACCCCCTCCTAACATATCAAATCAATCTACTGCTTTATAATCAATGGAAGATACCAATGAGGCTGTAAAACTTTTATGTACTCAATTTGAAACTTTCAAACAGAAAGACTGCTTGCAGAAGCTTGGGATCAAACAGTCATATCCCATAGAATTAATGGAAAGAAGTCCAATTTCCTCCTAAATACAAACCCCCTACTATTATGCTGTTTGATGGCATCACATCTCCAAGTTAATACCTCAATCACTTTAAAGTAATGACTGATCAACTTCAACCAAATTATGCTCTTCTTACTAGAGTATTTATCGGCTGTTTAGCTGGTACAACATATGACCGGTATCGTAGTTTACCAGATGGTTGTATAACCTCTTTTTCTGGCTTCAAACAAATATTTTTGGAACGATTTTATGAGGGAACCAACGACATGACTATGTCTGCTCTCATCAAAATCAAACAACGATATAATGAAACTACTGAACGTTTTATTGAACGATTCCACTGTGAAGCACTCAAAATGCCTCTCGGAACTCTAGATGCTTTGACTATAGACACTTGCAAATCAAACCAGTTGCCTATAATTAGCATGTGGACGGGATCAATACAGTTCCAGGACTGGCCTTCCTTTATAGTGAACGCCAAAGTAGCAGAAGAGAGCGCTGACAAGTTCAAACAATTAGGTATCCAAATGCCTAATCTTGACGAAGATGAACACGCTACACCAAATAATAGTGGTCGTCAGAACAATCACAAGAGCAAGGAGACTTTGGCTATTAATCTCAAAGGCAAAAGAAGCTCTAGCTATCAATGTAAGTCTGCCAACATCTGCCCCAACAGCACCACCACAAAGGCCACCATGTCCAAAAGAAGAATACTCTTTTGATGAAGATGATATCATGAGTATCTTTGATTGTCTAATAAAGAGCAATAAGCTTCAACTGCCAGAAATAAAATGCCCAGAGAAAGTTGGTAAGACTGACCATCCTAAATATTATGTTTACCACAGATTTATTGGACATCCAACTCAAGCATGCTATGTGCTGAAAGGTAAAATTTCGGAGATGGTCAATTCCGGTGTAATTACTCTCCAATAAGACGAGAAAATTGTAACAGCTAACATCATTTCTCTACAATTTAAAGATTTTTCAGCTCAACTTGTACAGGACGGCGTCATCCACATCCCGAGAACTACTGTGGAGATTGTTAATCTTCCACCTGTACGAACTGATGGTCTTGTTCCTCTGTCTACTGATAAAGGAGAAATTATGTAGATCCATCCAGATTTAGTGGCTGACTTCAAAACATCGTCTTCCTCCACCAAGTCTAAGAAGGCCACTAAACATAAATTATGTCATATGATTTCATTGGGTGAACAATGTCTTCCACCTCTAACTACTACCTTTATCTCGGCAGCAGATAATCCTTCTTCTTCTTCCTCTGCTGAGACAACATTGTCAAAGTCAGAAGCCAAATATCAACCAGCTTTCCATCTGTATAGTCAACGGTCTCGTGAACTAATGACAAAAATGGGATATGATTTACAAAAGGCCTCTGGTTTGAACCATGGAAAGGGATCCCCTGTACCTCTTTTTCTATGTCTTTCTCACAACCAATCTCGAGTTGGTTTGGATTACGGGATAAACTCTTCATCTTGCCAAAAGAAACCTTCCAGAAACAAGATCCAGGCAAAGAGTTACAATATGGTATCCTTCGAACCTGTATCAGAAGAAGAAGCATTAACTGGTACCAGGTCTGGGAAACCTTACCTTAGAGATTATTCAGAAGGCCAGAAGAAACCTGCTCCAGCTCTGGAGGCTCCTTAAGCATCATCTTCTCCTGCTGTCAATGTTCCATCAGCTTCACCATCTCCAGTAGAACCAACTCTTTCCAAACTGACGACAGCCGACAAAGGAAAATAACATGTCCGTTTTGATAAAGTATTAAAAAAGACTCCAACTTTGGGACTCGAGAAGCCGTATAACTTTGATATACTAGCTCAGCTGGCTAATACTCCGGCAAGATTGTCAATTTTTTAGTTACTCCGTCTTTCAAAGGAAACTCGAAAAACGTTGAGTAAAACTTTGATGCAAGCTGATACTTGTCTAACATTCCTCAAGAAGCCAGAGGAAGAGCCTATAATATGCCTTCATTGTCATAGTGTGATGGAACTGATACCCAACCTTACCTTTACACAAGATGATATGATGTTGAAAGATAATCGTCATGACCGATCCCTCTACTTCATGGGATATGTCGATACTATGAAAGTTGATCGTATTTTGATCGATCCTGGATTTACACTTAGCATCATGCCAAAGACTATATTTGATGCATTAAAGATTCTTGTACACAATCTTTCAACAACATCACGACAATCTTAGGATTCAATTCTAGAAAAAGTGAACCTCTGGGAAAGATTCGTCTGAAGGTTCAAATAGGCAATCTTCGTAGAAAGGTTACTTTCTACGTGATGGATAATCATGGCTCTTATAATGCTTTGCTGGGAAGACCCTTTTTGTATGAGCATAACATTGTATCATCCACTCAACATCAATGCTTCAAATATGTAGATGTCAATGGAGAGGTTCAGAAGTAAGTAGCCGACTTAAATCCTTTCAAGGGCATTGAAGCGTATTGTACTGACTTTCAGATGTACAAGGAAGAGTTCATGAAGGTTGTATTGGTAATGGATAGTGAAAAAGATCAGAAAGATACTTCAAAATATGTTCTCATGATCCCCGTCAAAGGACGTACTACTTGTCCCTCTTCTTCTCAGTCGTTGACTATACATCTTTCCTCTTATAACAAACAGACTCCTGCTGTAAAAAGGGAACAAAAGGTCTGAGCCTCTGGTTATCGACCTTCGTTGTAACAAACGTTCTCCTTTTCCTTCTCCTCCTCTTGTTATCAACCTTACTAAGCCTTCTGTTAAGGCTAAGAATCTTTCTTCTCCTCCACTGGTTATCAACCTTACTAAGCCTTCTGTTAAAGCTAAGAATCATGTTGTAAATGATGATGTACAAATCAATAAAATAGCATCTCCTTTACTGTATACTGATATTCTTTATTATACTCGATGTTATTTAGAAATGTTAGATAACTTCGAATCACTTACCATAGGAGCAGTTCAAGCTTTCCAAAATGAAGTATTGCTCGAACCAATGCAGGACTCCTTCTTAGTTTCCTCCAGAAAGAAAGATGAACTTCCTATACTTTTTAGTGAAGGAACAGAACAGAAGATCATGTCTGATAGTGAAGAAAAAAATCACGATAACAGAAGAGTTCAACTACTTTATTATAGTCAACAATCAAGAGATATCATTCAAAATATGGGCTATAATTTTAAATTTGGTCTCAATGGCGGTAAAGGAAGGCGAACTCCTATTCATATTCCTGCTCCAAAAGGAAAATCACAACAATACTACAGCAAAATAAAGTGGAGACTGGGTTATACTTCAGCAATTCTGACTCTAGAAGCCTCCGGATCCGATGAAGAAGAACGATCTAACTCTTCTGATTCTGTCTCATGGGATTCAGACACCAGTGACGGGCACGTCCATCGAGTGACTTTTTCTTCCAATATGGTAACTGCCGAGTTCTCGGAAGATGATGAAGATTTTGTCGAAGTCTCTGAATTCGATCCTTGGGCACAAAGGATGGATACTCAATGGGAGCTTCCCTTCGAGCAACGTAAGCCACCTACTGAAGATCAGTTGGTTCAAGTCAATGTTGTAGATAAAACCTCCCTAAAACCAATATTCGTCAGTAGAAGCCTCCCGGAAATAGATAAACATGAACTGATCCAACTCATAAAGGAATATATTGATGTATTCTCTTGGAGCTATGAAGACATGCCAGGATTGAATCCCCATTTGCTATCCATAAACTCAACATTCTGCCAAATGTAAGGCCAGTTAAGCAATAACAGCGTCAATTTTGACCTGACATGATGGACGCCATAGAAGCTGAAATCAAAAAGCTCATTACCTGTGGCTTCATCAGAGAAGAACAACATCCAGACTGGGTGGCTAATGTTGTCCCAGTTTTGAAGAAAATAGGGAAGGTCTGAGTCTGCATCGACTTCAGAGGCCTTAATGAAGCTTATCCCAAAGACGAATTTCCTCTTCCAATCACTGATGTCATGATCGACAATACTTTCGAATTTGAACGTATATCTTTTATGGATGGATTTTTAAGATATAATCAAATCATGATGCATCCGGAAGATGAGAAACATACATCTTTTCGCACTCTTCTTGGAGTCTATTGCTATACAGTCATGCCATTTGGTCTCAAAAATGCTGGTGCAACTTATCAGCGGGCCATGAGTACTATCCTTCGTGATCATTTGTGAAAGACAGTTGAATGCTATGTAGACGATATTGTTGTCAAAAGGCGTCTAAAGGAAGACCACATTCAAGACTTGAGAACAATATTCGATCTAATGCGCCAGCATCAACTCAAGATGAATCCCACCAAGTCATTCCTAGGAGTCTCTAGTGGCAAATTTTTTGGATTCGTTATTACCTCTAAAGGTATACACGTTGATCCTGAGAAAATCAAAGACATTCAAGAGATGTGTCCTCCACGCAACCTAAAAGAGCTACGAGGATTCCAGGGACGGCTTGCGTATATCAAGAGATTCATCTCAAATCTCTCTGGACGCTGTAGACCGTTCACTCAACTCATGAAGAAAGGTGTGTCTTTTATTTGGACTGAAAAATATTAACAAGCAATTGAAGACATAAAATGGTACTTGATGAACCCTCCAGTTCTAGTGGCTCCAGTCTCAGGAATACCCTTCCTGATGTATGTTCAAGCAATGGACCATTCATTAGGTGCTTTATTAGCTCAGAAGAATAAAGAAGGTCATGAACAGGCTATCTATTATCTTAGCCGTACAATTATTAGAGCTGAACATCGATACACCCCAGTGGAAAAAGAATGTCTAGCTTTGATGTTTGTTTTTTTCAAAAGACGGGACATTTATCACTGGCCAAACTATTCATGTTATTTCTAGAGTTAACCCTCTCCGGGTCCTGATGAAGAAGCCCAGTACACTTAATTTTAGGCTTGCAACATGGGCCATATTGTTAGCACAATATGATATTATTTATGTTCCTCAAAAGTCAGCTAAAGGTCAAGCCCTTGCTGACTTTCTGGCAGCTCATCCAGTTCCCAAAATGTCTAGAATCTATGATGAGATTCCAGACGAAACTTTGGAGTCCAACATGATTTCAAAAAAAATTCTTATATGACATCTATTTTTTGATGGTGCATCCAGAATCGGACCAAAAGGTGCTAATGTTGCTGGAGTTGGAATCGTCCTCGTCTCACTAGAAAGGTTAGCGATTCAAACAGCTTATTCTTTAGATGAGTCATGTTCCAATAATGTAGCTGAATACAACGCTCTGCTCATTGGTCTCCACTTGGCTAAACAATTAGATATTGAATATCTTGAAGTTTACGGAGACTCCAAACTGATTGTCAACCAAGTTAGAGGCACGTACGAAGTTCGACATCAAGATCTAGTCCTATATCATGATACAGCGATTAGGATGGCTACTTCAGTCAAAGGCTTCTAATCGAGTATGTACGCCGAGCGTGTAATATAGAGGCTGATGTACTTGCTAATCTTGCAGCAGTGTTAGCAATTCCAGTAAGAAGGCTACAAATGATCACCATCACTAATAGAGAGTTATTTTGCGTTGAGAATAACTTAAATATTGAAGTCAACAATTCAAACATAGAATTCAACAATTCGGTTAAAGTTTGTACTATCATTGAGGATTGGAGGACACCTTTCATAGACTTCATGGTCCATGATATCTTACCCGAAGATCCTAAGAAGGCTACAACAATTCATCGGTGGTCACTCAGATTCTATTATAATTATGCTACAAAGACAGTCTATCGACGAACGTTTGACGGCTTACTCCTATGTTGTCTCTTAGGAGAGGAAGCAAAACAAATACTCCGTGAAGCTCATGACGGTGTTTGTGGCACACATCAACCTAGTCCTAAACTATAGGATCGTATTCATCGTATGGGTTACTATTGGCCCTCGATGGTATCTGATGTAATAGAGTATGCAAGGAAGTGTCGAGCATGTCAAATCTATGCTGACTTCATCCATCAGCCATCAGAATTTCTTTACCCGATGGCAGCATTATGACCCTTTGAAGCTTGGGACATGGATGTCATTGGTCCTATTAACCCTCCCTCGTCTCGAGGACAACGATTCATATTGGCTATAACTGATTATTTCTCAAAGTGGGCTGAAGCTATACCTCTAACTGAGTTCAAGACAAGCAATGTTATCAATTTTATTAAGCATCATGTGATCTACAGATTCGGTGTTCCTCGGCGAATCATTCACGATAATAGGCCATAATTTATCAGTCAAAAATTTACTCCATTCTGTGATGACAACAGGATCAACAATATTGCTTCTACAGCTTACAATCCTAAAGCTAACGGGTTGGCAAAAGCATTTAACAAGACCATCATCAAACTCCTCAAGAAGTTTGTTTCTACCAACAAACAGAACTGGAGTGAAAAGCTTGAAGAATGTCTGTGGGCTTACCGTACTACTATACGTACTCCTACAGGATGCACACCTTTCTCTTTGGTATATAGATGTGAGGTCATCTTACCATTGGAAATCCAGGTCCCTTCCATAAGGATTGCCATTGCCAATGAACTCACAACCGAAAACAATGATCTTCTGAAGCTTCAGGAGCTTGAAGCGCTTGAAGAAAAATGGCTCCAAGCTCAACAACATATTGAGTTATACCAAGCTCGTCTATCAAAAGCCTTCAACCGTAAAGTTAAAGTCCGAACATTTCAAAAAGGAGAACTAGTTCTAACCGTCAGACATCTTATGATTATGACGCACATGAGCAAAGGCAAATTCAAAGCGAAGTGGGAAGGACCCTACGTTGTAAGTAAAGTTTTCTCCAACGGAGCTTATCAATTGACTATACGGATGGTCGAGTCGCCATGATGCCCATTAATGGCAAATTTCTCAAGAAATATCATGTTTGAAGACAAAGAGATATCAACACAGAAAATTAGAATGTAAATAAAAATTCCTTTTATTTCATTACTCAGACAGAAGGAAATACATAAAATTAACGAGGACCAGCGCCCTCATGATTGAAAACATATTTCACAAGAAGCTCGAAGACACTATTGTCCGACAACACCAGTAGCTCACAAGCAGCCTTCTTCAGAGCTTCTTCCTCGGCAGTACTTCCAGGCTCCACCAGTTTGGCAAGAATGTCATGTTTTGATTCAGGAACAGCCGAGCTTTCTTCCACTTCTGGACGAATGTATGGCGAACGCTCGTCGGAATGAGTGTAGATGGCGGCTTCGATCTTTGGGATGGCCTCATCCTCCTTGGGAGCATCTTCGAAAGAAATTTACGATGAAAGAATAGGTGTGGATAACATTCTCAAAAGTTTCGCACTATTTATAGACAGAAAGGCCAAACATTCTGTCTCGGGAACCGAAGTGACCTTTTCTCAAAAATACGTGTTCGTTCATTCATCTCCTTTTATCTTGTGAAAAAGTCTTCACTTATTCTCTGTCTCGAGAACCGAAGCGACCTTTCTTTGAAAAGGCATGCTTATTCACTCATCAATCTTTTTAGGCCTACATTTATTATCGTTTATTTACTTTCTCGTAAATAAAGCCACATATAATAAATACTCAAAATCCCCCATGGATTCTATCCAAATCATCAATTTTGTCTTTTGAAACCCAGCTGGTTTTAAAGATATCTTATCTTTATGATAAATTCGTATTGTCACAGATATCATCTTTTTAGACATGATACCCTGTCTTTGAGTCCCAGCTGACTTGAAGATCATCAATAGAAAAATGAATTCACGTCCACATTTCCTCTGGATTCTATTTTCAATATCATCACATCAAGTCATAATGGAGAGAAAAATCATTCTTTATTCCTTCTTTAAAAATATAGATACATCTTAATAGAAATCTATTACATCTCAGACTTTCATTCTAAATGTGACAAATGGAGGTCTATTACATCTTTGGATTTTCTTGTTGGTGCCAGTTCCGTGCCAACTTGACCTGAAGCAGCGAGCAAGGCAACAAAATCAACTCTGGTCTTCTCCATCAGAAAGACGAGGGAAGAACGACATAGTACAACAGCTCGAAGACAAGCTGCTTTCAATATAATGGATGTGTTGCGCCACGCGCTTCATCTGTGTTGCGCCACGCGCATCATCTGTGTTGCACCATATTTTGTATGGTGCAGCATCTGTGTTGTGCCGTATTTTGTATGGCACAGCATCTATGTTACGCCATATTTTATATGGCACAGTATCTATGTTGCGCCACATTTTATATGGCGCAGTATCTGTGTTGCGCCATATTTTATATGGCACAGCATCTATTTTGTGCCACAATTTGTATAGCACAGTATCTGTATTGTGCCATATTTTGCATATCGTAACATCTCTAGTGCGCCACATCTCATAACACAGTTTGAACACTATGTGAGTAACAACAACCAAACCCTAAAAAGGGTGGCACGAGTCAAAAAGTGAACCGAACTTTAAAAAGAGAAGGCGCACGATGAACAGATCAAACCAAGAAACCCTAAAAAGGATTTGGTTGATACGATTGATACATGGATCAATGATCAAAATTCTTACCTTCCATGGCTCGGTTGATAGTCTCTCGTCGTGACTAAGGCGGAACATACTGACACACACGTCGCCTCTCTCTGCATGATGAAGCGCGAGATGAAGGCTCAGCGAAGCCCTTTTCTTTCTTAACATTGAATCTCCTGGGCGCCATTAGGTTTTGTCAAGAAGCTTCTGAGTCTAGAAGAAGAAGAGACAGAGTTTCGAGGAATCATGTCGGTGGAGCTCAAGAAGAAGAGAAGAAGGTAGGGTTTTGAGAAATCACTTTTTATGTAAAGAATGAAAGGCCCAAAGGGTACGGCTATTTATAACCCAAACAGTTACGCAATCTATGCTAAAGAATCAGGCTCAACTTGACTAGCGCAACCCAGAAAAAACTAGCATGATTCAAAGTATTTCAAAACTTTGAAGTATTTTCAAGTTTCGAAAACTTTGAAGGGGTCTTGTAGAGGCTAAAAATCAAGCTGCGCCGCTCCTGGGGCCACATCAAGATGTTGCACCACATCGATAGGTTGTACCATATTACTAGGTTGTGCCAACCTCAGGTTGCGTGAGAGCCACGTGGCATACTTTCTCGAGAAGCTTTTACGGCATCATCATTGTCTGACAACTGACAGCACATATATCAAGGAAAATCTGTTCGAATCCCGCACAACACGGTGCTGAAGAAAATTTAGTCAGCCAGCAGTTTGTGCAACATTTCAGGTTATGCAGGGTTGAACCCAGGCGCAAGTTGCTAGGTTGTGTCCCCGCGCAACATGATGAAGTTCACCCAATACGATCGTCCAGAGCAGGGTAGCATGGTGCGCAAGCCACTAACTTCATAGAATGTGTCCACTACATTGCTCACGACCGTACGCATCTCACTCAAATGATGCCACGTATCCACAGCAGTTGGTGCAACTGCTCGTGCAAGTTGCTAGGTTGTGTCCCCGTGCAACCTGATGAAGCTCACGTAAGGTGAACGAACAATATCCAGAACAGGGTGACGTGGCGCGTATGCCACTAACTTCGTAGAACGTACCTACTACACTGCCCACAACCATGCGTATCTCAATCAAACGATGCCACACGTCCACAGCAGTTAGTGCAACCGCTCGCGCAAGTGAACAGAAGATGCGCAACCTGAAGTTCGCGCAACCCAGAAGAACTGCTAAACAGATATTTTAAGAACTCTGTAAATAAAGTTTCAAATCAGTCTCAAAGCATCACGAATGACCATAATCACCTGCTAAAATGCTATTGCATCCTCTAGAGGCTCGTGTCTTCAATATCATATCGTCCAAGGGATAAAGTGATCGTCTTCTGATCAGATTCTTATAGTTATACTTCCCCATAAATCAATTGTACTCTTGTACTCCTTTCTCAGTTTGTAATCAAACTTTTGTTTTTTGCAAACAATCATTCCCTAAACCTGCAAGCAATCTGGTAGGAGATCAGTACTAATCCTCTCGCGTACTGTTCAGAGACCCACTTTACTAAATTGGCATTAAGTAGATATATGTATCATGCTACTTAATTTGAGATCTTTCGATATTTGCCTTAGGATAGGTTTTATGGCATATTCGAAAGCAGTAAAGCATGTTATTTCATGGCAAGCATGTTATCGATAATTCGCATAAGCAAGCAGGCAACCAATAGAACTCTTGTGTTTTTTTCATAGCACAACTTCTTACCAACTCGACGCACTCGTCCTTGCACCGATTCAAGGTGAATACGTCTACCATCTTCCCTATCATATTATAGGTTCTCTTGTGCAGGTCTTTGTGTGCCTGCACTTTCAGTCCACCATTCTTAAAACTATATGAAGGTCGTTGGCGTCTCCACGCCAGAATAGAGTATATGTTTCTCTTTCCAAATCTGATAACCCGACGCCCTCTCCATAGGAGATGCTAGCTTATTTCAGAAGGCACCGATCTTATCATCTTGTCGATTTAATACATCGATAAACGAGTGTAAGTCGTATTACGGATGTGTGTCTTTAAGGTTTTACCGTCCCTCCTAGGCCGAACGGTCCCAGGGCCCCGACCAATAATCGTTCGAGAAAAATTACCACACCCGTGCACGGGCAATATCTCAAGTCCATTCGACCATGCAACGCGTGCCTTACTCAAACAACCAAACATAGTCTTGAGTCCGAAACTCAAACTTCACATCGTCTTGTATTTCTCTTTCTTACAATGTTTGCACTCTTTCTTTATCTTTCAATATTCTCACTCTTTCTTTGTATGATTTCATTCTTTGATGTTTCAACGCCACAACTCAATGTCCGAGTGAATGACCCAAAGGTCCCAAACAATTCAAGCATCGTACTACAACTTAACATTCAACGATACACGATTTGTGCATTCGATGCACGCTCGACACGATCTTTCAATGTGCTAGACTTATGTTATTCTCTCCGACTTGTGCACTAAGGCATGCCTCGATAGGGTATTCAATGTTATGTGACTTCGTGCACTTGATGCACTCGTTGATACGATCTTTCAATGTTTTAGTCTTCTAACTCGTGTGCGGGGGCACGAACGACTTGTGCACTAAGGCACTTGCCAATACAGTTATTCCATGTTCTTATGGCTTGCACATCGAGGCGCTTGTCGTTACGGTGTTTCGATGTTCAATAGCGACAACGTGCATTTGATGCATATTTTAGTTCAATTGTACTAACTGGTGTTCAATACGCACTATGTTCATCTCTCGATCGAGCCACACCCGTGGTCTTGATAGTTTAACTTAGCATACAATGATACATTTTACTTAGGCATGAAGAAGTAGAAAAGAATGGTCAAAGCCCTTTTACCTTAAGCCGATACGCCTTGTCGTTTTATCGAGCTGATGCGGCTCGATTTCATAACTTCGTCGCACGACCAACTCTTCTGACTTAGCCATTCGAGCACTTCGTGTTTCGTTGAATTGTACGATCAATTTGGCTTATGTCTCATTCCATTTCAAGGCGGTGATTTGGTTTTGCGGGCTCTGTTGCAAACAAGGCAAAATATCGACCTCTTATATTTCAGCATAAAAGTATAGCCTGCACACGAAACTAACTAAAAATTAATATTCGTTTGAATCGGACTTGTGCATTGCATTGATTCGATTTCATAGAATCTTCAAACCGACTCAATGCATTTCTCTCGAGCCAACTTAACATTTGCATCAATCTTACTCGATGCGTTCCTCGGGTCAACGTAACTCTTTGCATCGATTCGTATCAATACATATTTTGGGTCAATACGACTATTCGAGTCAATGACTCGGCATAATGCACCATGCGGTACGGGACATTACATAATATACCACTCAAAACAAAATTCGTCCTCGAACCAAGACCAACACTCAGTTCAAGTGTTTTCTAGATCATTTCACGATCTCGTCTCACTATCGTTATTCAGTTTCAAATGTTCATGTAAGCTTGCATCAACATCTCATAGTCTTTCCTGCAACTCTATTTGAATTGAGTATACAACTTGATTTGGATCGTACACATATTTGAGGCGTCCCAAAAATATATGTATTTCAGTCAGGCCCAGTGGTAGAAAGTTGGAACAAAGCTAATAGGTAAATTTTTATTCCTCAATGCTTGCCATCTTGTACTCTCAATCAGACTAAATCTCTAGCAACCATTCTCGTAATTCTATCGTATTTGCACATTTGATACCTACGCGATCATCCAACTAAGTCACGACATGCGACACGATTCAAGGATCAAATTTCTCATTACGAAAGTTTTCGCACTGACCATCATTTCTATGTATTGTGTCAAACTATCACGCATCCGATCGTAATGAGTCTTCGTAACGCCTTGCGTTCAAAGTCGTTGTCCAACTATTATCGAAGCCAAACTCATCTTGATACGATTTTCTTTGTTGACTTGCAAATGCATCAACATTCAGGGCTACGCCCGTTAGGTGACTGTAGCACCCAGTTTCCCAAATGAGAGTAATTTTGAAATTTCGTATTTATAATTATTTTAATAATGATATTTAATTCATGATATGATTTTTGGTGATTTTAAATCATTTTAAAATTATTTAAATCAATGACTTGTGGTTTTGACGTTTTGCTAGTGAAACCCTAGAGACTGTTTGACCTAGAGCCTAACCATGTGATTATGATATTTTAATGTCATTTTTGGCCTAAGAATATTTTTGCATTTGACCTCTTTGAATTATTTTGATATTATTTTATTATTTATGATATTGTTTTGGGGTTATTTGAGTCGGGTTCGAATTTCAACTCAATCCGACTTGAAACGGGGACCCGGGGGTAGTTTGACTCTAGTGGGACCCACACACTAGTTAGGCATGGCCCACATGATATTAATTTTAGTCCACATGATAGAAATATTTTAGTTAGAGGTTAGACTAATTATTATGGATAAGTTTAGTGTGATTAGAGACTTTAGAATGACTAATTTAGCCCCAACCAATTAGCCCTTTCCCAATACTCATAGAATAGGTTAGTGGGGGCATTTTGGACCTTACCATAATAGGACAAATAGCCCCATATGGCCAGCCACTTTGGGAGAGGATAGGCTCAAGTTCATTTTATTATTCTCATCCACACTCTCTCTCTTGTTCTTCCCCAAATTCCTAGAGAGCAATTCCTAGCAATTTCTCCACCAAATCCTTCCATTTCGCCACTAAATCTTCTTCTTTCCTTCTCCATTCTAGCCAAGGAGGAAGCTACCCAAGTTTGGAAGGATTTGGAGCTCGTTCTTGTCCTTTTGGAATCTCTACGTGTCGGTGTCGCTCCGGGAAGGCTTTTCTTCGATTCGATCTACCGGGAGGTATAAATTCCTTCTCCTTTTCATTTCCTCATGCATATAGGTCTATTTTGAACCCATAGGAATGACCCCATGGTTGTATCTCCATTTGTGTCTATTTCGTGTCCATTTGGAGGTCATAGGAGTGTCCTTTGTGTTGTGGTTGTATCCATGTGGGAAAATCCCAAATTTGGACGCACTATGTGTTGTTGTTATGTATAAATGAATTATTACATGTTTAATCTCATATTTTTGTATTGGAGATGTGTTTTATAGTGTCTCATATATATATATATATATTAGTGTAGAGAGTGAGTTCTTGATATATTATGTTATATACTTGTGTTCTTTTGTCTCAAACTACCTAAATCCGTCATGATTTTTATCCACGTTTTTAATTTCAGCCCTAACTTAGAAATATCATAACGTCTAGCTCAAAGCTCGGTTTAATCTTCCATTTTTTTTAAAAGAAGCGTATTGAAGTTAGCTTTCCAAAAACATGTATTAATAGGCCTAATTCTTTCTGTAACTTTCTAGAGAATTATTTGAGTGTCAGCTGTACGAAAGACAAATGCGTTCTCGGTGTTTTCGCGATTCCGGGAGTTTCCGGAAATGAAAACGCGATCCGTTTGAAGTTTCGGAAAGCTAACACATAGATCTATAACATACTTTAATCCTAGATTTTAATTCATGCTGAGATGGTACAGTATTGATTATTAGTAGGAGTTACTATTCGGCATATGCATTTTGTGCACCCTTGTGTGTAATATAATGTTCTATTTGATTTTAACCCATGTTAATGTATATACATTATGTAATTAAATTGAGAATGCAAGCATGAGTAAATGGTTAAATAAATGATGTATGAGGTGTAAGTATCCTATCTAATGTAAGCATGTATAAGTATGGCTTATAATAAATATGTAGGTTCTATAGTATGTAATGTATGGTGCATATAGTGGTACAAGAGAATAAATGAATGATGAATGAATGCAAGCATGAATGTAATGTAATAATAGATGTAATGTATGCAATATACAAGTTAATGAGATGTAATGTTCTATGTTAACACAAATCCTATATTACCTCATGTACCCCCTTACACTATGTTGACACTATCACACTTGACACATTGTTCACCTACACTTTGACACTCTTTGATATGTATACACTATGTATCCCCATTTAACCCTCACTTGCCCCTTTGCCATGTTCACATACACACACATAGCCTCTTAAATAAGTATTTATGAATATAGTTAACTTAGCTATGTATGTATATTATATATATGTTAGCATATTGTGTTGTAATATATAAGTTTATATAACCATTTGAAATGTCATGATTATAGACCTAATGTTGAATACTAATATATGCATGTGTATATATGTGTAGACATATATAGCTTAAAGTAATAGATTACCTAGTATATATCCAATTTGAATTCTTGCCTATTTGAGTATTGAATAATTACATGCTATATAGAGTTGGGTGTATGTTGGCTTGTATAGCCTTGTATTGATGTGTGTTTGCTAGGATAGTCTTGGTTAGGCCTAGTAAGACTTGCTGGGTTAGAACATGACCTAGTTTGACCTAGTTTGACTAGTACAGTTGACCAGAGTTGACCAAGGGTTGACTTTGGCCTAGTTTGACCTAGATTCATGTAGAATGCATTATAGTGCTTTATATTATCCTTTTGGACATGTTATGACTTGTGCTGCTCTAATTAGGAGCCAGACACCTCTTCTCGGACAGTATCTTTACCTTGGACATTCAGATATCAGACGAGTATATTCTCTGATCATTTTATATCCTGTTTAGAATTATTTTCCTGCTTTAAATTACTTTACTTGATACTGTCACGTTGGTCACACAGATTGGTACTATATGGATCTTTTTATGAGATGTTATCCCCTTCGGGAGCATCGGATACTGCATGTTTTATGCGTTTCACGAATCATCACGTATCTCTATGCTTCCTCTGATTCACGAATCGCTTGTGACACATGTACTCTCATGTTGACAGAGCCATCATGAATCACCTTCACGTATCACTCATTTTATGAGCCATATAAAGTTTCACGAATCTTAACATAACTTGAACAGATCCTTGTGTATTGATTGGGGATGGGGGAGTAGAAATAGACATATGAATATTATCCAAGTAGCTGTAGTCATGAATCACTCTCTTAGCTGTAGTCATGAATCTCCTATGCCATTCACATGTTTATATTTTACTCTGACTCACTAGTCACTGTTAGTTCTCTATGTATAGTAGATATTTCTATTACAGTTTTCTTTCTCTATTTACATACTTTATTTCCTTCAGATCATGTATCTTACTTTACTGCATGATTATATTTTTTAACCTGCTATGATCTGTTGAGATGTACTGTGCTCGCTCCTGTCCTGACTGGACCTATTGATAAATTTTACAGATGGCCTGGGATTGCCTGCTAGCCTAGAGGAGACACAGGAGAGGTTGTTTAGATAGTTATTTCATTTTTATCTTAAGTTGTATTTATGGATTACTGTATTTGGGTTTTGAGATGTATTCTGAGTTTGTATCTTAGGCACTTAGACTTCTATCTATTGTATCTCTTTTTGATTTCATGTTTTATCTATCTTCCTTTATGCTCTACCTTAGTTGTGATTGAGTTTACATTCTGCTATGTCACTCCCATTCGGAGAGTATAAACTGTTTAGTCTTATACTGTTAGATGCATTGAGACCTAGGACAGCGTTCTACCGCCGACACTGCGGTGTAGGCTGGGCGTTGTTACGTTCTCGTGCCCTAACTCTAGGGTGCGGGTTGTGACACGTTTTTAGTGGTGGCCCATGCAGGTCGAGATTCGCATTAGTACGATTTCGTAGTAGCGCAACGACTTAGTTGTACTACTACGAGCCTGCTATAGGATATATAAATTAAGATGTTAGGATAAGAGGATACTCAATCACTGTTAGGATTCCTTGAGAGATTCCTGGGATGACCCTTAAGAATCTTATTTTGAATTCCGATTTAAACTCCTTTTCCTTGTTTTGATTCACCTTTTTCCTTGATTTGAATTTGATTTTGTGGATTCATTGTAGAACTTTGAATCCTGGTATTAGTTGATGATTTTGATAAAATTTTGTAGTTGTTGATTTAATTTTGTATTTAGATTAATATTTTCAAATCCAAGGTACTCAATCACACTTAGGATTCTTTGAGAGATTTCTGGGACGACCCCTGAGAAACTCATTTTGAACTTCAATTGGAATTCCTTTTCCTCTTGTTTGGATTCACCCTCATTCCTTGCTATTGAATTTAAGCTTGATGGGTTCCTCTCGTTTGAACCGATGAGAAGGAACATATCTTCATTATTCTTTCTCGCCATTATTCCCTTGCATTCTTATTTACCTCTTATCTTAAACTCTATCTCATTACATTAATTACCCATATCTTGTCGTCCCTACCAGATGTACTTCGAAACCCTTGAATCTTCGTATCTTTTGCATGGGGAAGGCTAAGGAAGTGACGTAAATTATGTAGCTCAGAGAAGACGTAACTGGTTATTTTATGATGATCTAAGGGAAATCAAATGTGGAGTGTTCCATATGGAAACTTGAGATAGAAATGTGGTAAAGGTCTCAAATAGAATAAAGAGATGTATACTGCCAATCTGGAAACAATTACATTTAGAGAAATTTTGGGGTTATGAGATAGTTTATAGGTGTATTCAAAACTAATGAGGATATCAGAGGTCAACCTAGTTTTGAGAACTTAGAAAATATTGGTTATTGATTCTGGAGAAAACTTTTACTCTGAGGCTATGTAGAAGGTTAGTAATGGAAAAGAGAAGTTAATTGTGTTTAATAAGGATATTAAACAAGATGTTGCGAGGAAATGACTAGGGATAGAGAGAGCACAAAGCTATGGAAGTTTAGAGATTGTTGTGAAATATTTTTAGGAGAATAATATTCAAGGGTGTATGTCGAAGAAAATACGGAAGTTGATTTTATGATAAAAGATAAGTTTTGTAAGGCCTAGAGATTTAAATTAAATAATACGAGGAGAACAATTTGAACAAGTTCAAGGATTTCGTAAACGGGATTTAGAGGTTTTGGGTCAAATTTAAGATAAGGTGAAAGAACTTGGAAATTTAAATAAATGGTTAATGTTGATTCCTAAATGTGAGGGCTGTGCTTCAAGAGTGATGTTTGGAAATTGGGAATTGCCTACGGTAGTCATGGTAAGGGTTTAAGTAAAGGTTAAATTTTCATATGGAGACTGGTGAGGTAAAGATATGATTGGCAAGTTATGACCTGATGAACTTAAGAGTATCAAAAGCAGATGACTAACTCGATCTTCATTATTTTTGTGCATTAATTACCACCTCTTGAACTCCCACTTTCTAATTGAGATCCTTGACGTTCCTTATCGTGACTTTGATATTCGGAATGTAATACTAGCTGTTACCCTCCAATAAATCTTATATGCAAGACCTAGACGAGCTTACCTTCGTGTAGGTATATCATGTCCCACTAAAACCCGTCTTCTTGTACTCTATTTTCTTGATATGATTTTCTGGTCAACTGGCTAAACTATAACCTCTACCATTATACTAAATTTCTTCTTATTTCAATTAGAAATCCAGCCTTGACTCAATTCTTTCGACCCGACATGTGATGGTGTTCTGCTTGTTTTTTTAGATGCTTAACCTTGTACCTTATCTGATTACTTGACCCGTTGGTTAAGAAACTTGGACTATGTAATTCCTTTCATCATTACCACCATTATATCTTGTGCTGCTAAATTAGCCTTAGTTTTGCAAGCTTATCTATTTTCGAGCTTGGTCATGACATATTTTATTGGGTGGCCACCCACTAACATATTGTCTAATCAGAACCGGTACATGATGGTCTGATCAACCTATTGCACTTTGGTTCACTTTTTCATGTATCAATCTACGAGAATGGAGACATAGTTAAACTTGACCCTAGAGTCTCATTCGCGACAGCCTTGATAATTCTCCTTGAAATCTTTTCATCGCCTATGAACCTCGTATTCGTACTCAGTCGAATTAAATTTAATCATGACCTGAACCTCCATCATTGGATGCTCGTGCTCATACTTTGATTTCATTGATTTTCCTTCTTGCCCAAATCTTGTTTTATCCCGAAATTGATCAACTTAGATCGTGTCAAGACAAAAATCTATTTGTGATTTGTTGTGCCAAAATTTTCAATTTTTGCCATTTTATGGAATAGTAACCTTTTAATAATTTCTTAGTTGCTTGTTAATGACCAATTTTCATATAGGATGGTAGACAGCCCTACAACCTTGATGATTGTTGTTCCCTTACCTTCCCAATTAGGACACCATAGATTGTTTGTGTGTTGATACCATAGTACTGTTTTGACCTAGAATGATTAGTGTACCTAGGTGAGACTTCCAACTGCTACGGTATGTCCTGACCTTGTATATTATTCCTTCAAATTGCATGATTTAGATAAAAAAAATTTAGACCTTGATTGTTAGGAAATAGGGACGTCACTCCATTAGTATCAGTTGTAGATATATATGGGTTAGTCCTTGATGTGGGGATGTGTGTCTATAAACATGTAGCTTAGGAGATTTAGGAGAGATTATAGTATCAGCCTTGATAGGATGTACTAGTCTTTTGGTGAGTATAAATGTGTTATGAGAGATAGGAGCCTATATGTCTTAGTAATGCATCGTTCCTATGGTAATAGAATGTATTAATAGATGGTTAATAGGAAGATAATAGTTTGAGCATACATATAGCCTATGATCAGTTCCTTTTCATCCTTAGTTAAGACCACTTTAAAATAGGTCCAGTCCCTTGAATATAGGTTCCAGTCCATATTTTATTGAAGTTCCATTACCGCCGTACAGCAGAGCAGTATTGGAGGTATTCCTAGATTGACACTTTTTAGATGTCCGTTTATTATTCCAGTGTTAGAAAGTATTACCTTAGATATTGGGTAGGTTAGAGGCTCTAGAAGGAGTACTATCGATCTTAAATTTCAAGGACGAAATTTTTCTAAGGTGGGTAGAGTTGTAGCACCCAGTTTCCCAAATGAGGGTAATTTTGAAATTTCGTGTTTATAATTATTTTAATAATGATATTTAATTCATGATATGATTTTTGGTGATTTTAAATCATTTTAAAATTATTTGAATCAATGACTTGTGGTTTTGACGTTTTGCTAGTGGAACCCTAGAGACTGTTTGACCTAGAGCCTAACCATATGATTATGATATTTTAATGTCATTTTTGGCCTAAGGATATTTTTGCATTTGACCTCTTTAAATTATTTTGATATTATTTTATTATTTATGATATTGTTTTGGGGTTATTTGAGTTGGGTTCGAATTTCAACTCAATCCTACTTGAAATGGGGACCCGGGGGTAGTTTGACTCTAGTGGGACCCACACACTAGTTAGGCATGGCCCACATGATATTAATTTTAGTCCACATGATAAAAATATTTTAGTTAGAGGTTAGACTAATTATTATGGATAAGGTTAGTGTGATTAGAGACTTTAGAATGACTAATTTAGTCCCAACCAATTAGCCCTTTCCTAATACTCATAGAATAGGTTAGTGGGGGCATTTTGGACCTTACCATAATAGGACAAATAGCCCCATATGGCCAGCCACTTTGGGAGAGGATAGGCTCAAGTTCATTTCATTATTCTCATCCACACTCTCTCTCTTGTTCTTCCCCAAATTCCTAGAGAGCAATTCCTAGCAATTTCTCCACCAAATCCTTCCATTTCGCCACCAAATATTCTTCTTTCCTTCTCCATTCTAGCCAAGAAGGAAGCTACCCAAGTTTGGGAGGATTCGGAGCTCGTTCGTGTCCTTTTGGAATCTCTACGTGTCGGTGTCGCTCCGGGAAGGCTTTTCTTCGATTCGATCTACCGGGAGGTATAAATCCCTTCTCCTTTTTATTTTCTCATACATATAGGTCTATTTTGAACCCATAGGAATGATCCCATGGTTGTATCTCCATTTGTGTCCATTTCGTGTCCATTTGGAGGTCATAGGAGTGTCCTTTGTGTTGTGGTTGTGTCCATGTGGGAAAATCCCAAATTTGGACACACTATGTGTTGTTGTTATGTATGAATGAATTATTACATGTTTAATCTCATATTTTTGTATTGGAGATGTGTTCTATAGTGTCTCATATATATATATTAGTGTAGAGAGTGAGTTCTTGATATATTATGTTATATACTTGTGTTCTTTTGTCTCAAACTACCTAAATCCGTCATGATTTTTATCCACGTTTTTAATTTCAGCCCTAACTTAGAAATGTCATAACTTCTAGCTCAAAGCTCGGTTTAATCTCCCGTTTTTTTTAAAAAAAGATTATTGAAGTTAGATTTCCAAAAACATGTATTAATAGGCCTAATTCTTTCTGTAACTTTCTGAAGAATTATTTGAGTGTCAGCTGTACGAAAGACAAACACGTTCTCGGTGTTTTCGCGATTCCGGGAGTTTCCGAAAACGAAAACGCGATCCGTTTGAAGTTTCGGAAAGCTAACACATAGATCTATAACATACTTTAATTCTAGATTTTAATTCATGCTGAGATGGTACAGTATTGATTATTAGTAGGAGTTACTATTCGACATATGCATTTTGTGCACCCTTGTGTGTAATATAATGTTCTATTTGATTTTAACCCACGTTAATGTATATACATTATGTAATTAAATAGAGAATGCAAGCATGAGTAAATGGTTAAATAAATAATGTATGAGGTGTAAGTATCCTATCTAATGTAAGCATGTATAAGTATGGCTTGTAATGAATATGTAGGTTCCATAGTATGTAATGTATGGTGCATATAGTGGTGCAAGAGAATAAATGAATGATGAATGAATGCAAGCATGAATGTAATGTAATAATAAATGTAATGTATGTAATATACAAGTTAATGAGATATAATGTTCTATGTTAACACAAATCCTATATTACCTCATGTACCCCCTTACACTATGTTGACACTATCACACTTGACACATTGTTCACTTACACTTTGACACTCTTTGATATGTATACACTATGTATGCCCATTTAACCCTCACTTGCCCCTTTGCCATGTTCACATACACACACATAGCCTCTTAAATAAGTATTTATGAATATAGTTAACTTAGCTATGTATGTATATTATATATATGTTAGCATATTGTGTTGTAATATATAAGTTTATATAACCATTTAAAATGCCATGATTATAGACCTAATGTTGAATACCAATATATGCATGTGTATATATGTGTAGACATATATAGCTTAAAGTAATAGATTACCTAGTGTATATCTAATGTGAATTCTTGCCTATTTGAGTATTGAATAATTGCATGCTATATAGAGTTGGGTGTATGTTGGCTTGTATAGCCTTGTATTGATGTGTGCTTGCTAGGATAGTCTTGGTTAGGCCTAGTAAGACTTGCTGGGTTAGGACATGACCTAGTTTGACTAGTACAGTTGACCAGAGTTGACCAAGGGTTGACTTTGGCCTAGTTTGACCTAGATTCATGTAGAATGCATTGTAGTGCTTTATATTACCCTTCTGGACATGTTGTGACTTGTGCTGCTCTAATTAGGAGCCAGACACCTCTCCTCGGACAGTATCTTTATCTTGGACATTCAGATATTAGGCGAGTACATTCTCTGATCATTTCATATCCTGTTTAGAATTATTTTCCTGCTTTAAATTACTTTACTTGATACTGTCACGTTGGTCATACGGATTGGTACTATATGGATCTTTTCATGAGATGTTATCCCCCTCGGGAGCATCGGATACTGCATGTTTTGTGCGTTTCACGAATCATCACGTATCTCTATGCTTCCTCTGATTCACGAATCGCTTGTGACACATGTACTCTCATGTTCACAGAGCCATCATGAATTACCTTCACATATCACTCATTTTATGAGCCATGTGAAGTTTTATGAATCTTAACATAACTTGAACAGATCTTTGTGTATTGATTGGGGATGGGGGGGTAGAAATAGACATGTGAATATTATCCAAGTAGCTGTAGTTATGAATCACTCTCTTAGCTGTAGTCATGAATCTCCTATGCCATTCACATGTTTATATTTTACTCTGACTCACTAGTCACTGTTAGTTCTCTATGTATAGTAGATATTTCTATTACAGTTCTCTTTCTCTATTTACATACTGTATTTCCTTCAGATCCTGTATCTTACTTTACTGCATGATTATATTTTCTAACCTGCTATGATCTGTTGAGATGTACTGTGCTCGGTCATGTCCTGACTGGACCTGTTGATAAATTTTACAGATGGCCTGGGATTGCCTGCTAGCCTAGAGGAGACACAGTAGAGGTTGTTTAGATAGTTATTTCATTTTTCTCTTGAGTTGTATTTATGGATTACTGTATTTGGATTTTGAGATGTATTCTGAGTTTGTATCTTAGACACTTAGACTTCTATCTGTTGTATCTCTTTTCGATTTCATGTTTTATCTATCTTCCTTTATGCTCTACCTTAGATGTGATTGAGTTTACATTCTGCTATGTCACCCCATTCGGGGAGTATAAACTGTTTAGTCTTATACTGTTAGATGCATTGAGACCTAGGACAGCGTTCTACCGCCGACACTGTGGCGTAGGCTGGGCGTTGTTACGTTCTCGTGTCCTAACTCTAGGGTGCGGGTTGTGACAGTGACTTACTTAGACACTATGCTCGAATTTTTTCGACACAACTTTTAAATTGACGTTGCACAAATGCCACAATATATTCGACACAAAAGTTCCATTCAAGTAGACGATGCTCTAAGACAATGGTCTTTCTGGCACAATTGTTTAAATCAAGTTGACAGAGCTCAAAGGCAACAATCGTTTCGATACAGAGGTCTTTCTACGACGCATCTTATGTTCGATTCCTAACGAATAGGAAATTTCTAGCCAAACCCCTAACTTGTCTGTCTCGCAACATCGAATATATGTTCGATTCATGCAAGCACAATTGCTAGGTGAATCTAAAACAAACAACACAATTCGAGAGTTATTTTCTTACTGCTCGCTCTCGTGCATAACATCATTCACGAAATTGCCTAGACTTGTCATCAACATGCCCCACACAATTCCATATGCAATATCGTATAGGTCATCTTATGGGTCTATAACATTTTGTTTGATTTGGCGGTCAAGTCTTCTAGAGTCAGCAGCCCCGAAGCTGTGCTCGATAATTATGGATCATTAACGAAGGACAGTTACTATGAACCGTGCTATATCTTATTTCGGAGCCAAATCATGTTTCGACCATTTCTATGGGACTAAACCAAATTCGGACAAATCCATTTCTATCGGTACAACTGATACGCAACTATCCTCAGAATAATTTATGTACTACCGTAGATAATTTCGTAACTCACGAAACATCTACTTGTATTGAGTTCGAGTCTTTCTACCCATGGTCGACACCCGACATGCTATATGCATCGAAACAATTGTCAATGACTTTATATCTTGTCCTGATAAATCATAAAGTTTACAGTCAATCAGTTCGACGTTCTCGTATTGCTATTTATAAAAATTTTGATATCGAGGACCGTACCATTTGTATTCTCACATCGTCCTTAAATTTTCTTGCATATCAATTTCGATTGGATATATCAATTTCGATAGCACGAGGGTCAACTTTGAATCTGTATCAACGTCGACTTAGCTCGCAACACATACATCCAAGTTCTCAACGAACTTTTCTATACGCATCAAATTGTTTTCCTGATTCGCCGTATCCCGCAATACTTTGATCGCGTAACTGAGTTACCGATTATCCAACATCGAATCCCCGAGTTATACGATCATGCCCTCCAAGTTTCGCGTGTTCCAGTCATACTAAATTAAGTTTTGTCGCAACATAACCAACTATTTTCGTAGGCACGACTACCCGCACCAACCAACTTTTTCACCGAGTTGCAGTTTATGCGATCCGGTTACAATTCGCATTGACCAACATTCTATCGAGTTTGCAATTTGTGCGTTTTGATTACCATTCGCATCGACAAATATTTTCATCAGCTCGCAAGTCATGCGACTCGTTTATAACGTTTCAACTTTCCTATCCCATCGATTCGATTAATGTCTCGAAGTAAAATCATTTCGCTAATCCCGATCATTCGACCGACTTATAAATTTTCGTCCTACGTATCATTAAATGATATGATTCCCGTCCTATCCTTCCAACTAATTATCAAAGAACACTTACATCAATATATCGTTATACAAATTTTTAACCGAGTCTCTGTTCTATCCCGTCTGTTGCGTACAAGTCTTCCACAAATTCTCACGACGTGTTGATGCAATTCATCGCACAAGTGGTATAGCATATATAGTGTGTTGTCGCAGGCACCCAAAAATAGAACCTTTTCTCTTAAAATTATTTGTAGTAGTGAGAGTAAGGATCGATCCCACGGAGAGTAATTAGTATAATTTTCTGCAACGTAAACAAGGATGGGGGAAAAGATTTGAATTTGATAAAAAAAATTTAAGAAGAGCTAAAAAAATAATTAAAGTATTGAAGTCAATCGAAGGAACAAATATTGGTCTCAGTCAACATTCACCATTATAATATTAAAATTGATCATCGATGCAAGCATAAATTAACTCATACATTGAATATTCTTTCAGAAGTATCTTCCTATATCTCTTAGGCTTAGTTAATAAAAAAAGCGATCTAATTAACTTTAATTACTAAATAATCCAAGACAAGCGTTGAAGATTTAATCTAGCAATTTTCCAAAGAACCAAGAGATCGATGAAGCAAAACAACACATGCATAAGCGGTTGCATTTAATTTTGTCAAAAGTTTTTCTCTTAAGATCTAATAAAATAAAGCAGTTTATTAAATCTTGGTTGCTTCACAAATTAGAAAAATCAAACAATTACGAATTTGATATCTAATTAAGCAGTAGATCGAAATGAATAATAAACTAGTAGGCCTCCTAGTAGTTAAACAAAACAATAATGAAAGTTGGCATAGAAAAACATTCAATATTCAAAGTATAAATCAAACATATAAAAACAATTTAGATCTCACAAGTTTATTGATTCCAAGGCTTCTGTCTCCTTCGACCAACAAGTCTTTTAGCCGCACATGTTCATCAAAACTTCAAAAGAAAAGTTGGAGAAGAAGAAGAAGATGTGTTTTGTGGTTCCCTTTCCTCATGACTTCTACCCCTTTTAAATGCCCTAAATTAGTTGTTTGAAGCCCACAATAACTCTCCATAAATTCCCTAAAAGTTACAACTTCTCAAACAAAAAAACAAGTCATAAAACAAGTAGGAAAATAGTTATTTTGGTTCCTACTTTTTTTACAGCATCTTTGACCCAAATTCAAGCTTAATTTCGTCCATGATGTAACCTGAATCTCGTAAAACTTAAAATATGAAAGTTGTAGCCCATTGTCTTAGCTTTTCAAATCTTTTTGAAGCACCACAATTGCAGTTGGATGAGAAAGTTATGCCTATTTTAGTAAAAGGTGTCAAAACTGTCCAAAATTGATATTTAGCTCCTTTTTGCACTTAGTGTCTCCAACTGCATCGTACAGCAAAATATAAATATAATGAGTACCTTTAGTCATGAAATGAGCATAAAATAGAAGACATTAAGGGATAAATATATAGAATTTTTGTTCTCATCAAATACCCCCACACTCAACTTTTGTTTATCCTCGGGCAAAAATATAATTTATTAAGGTTGTAATGCCGTAATTAAAGAATAACCAAGCTCTTCAAAACTCATAAAATATCATGAAAATATATTCTTAAACAACTTCTAATTACTTAGTAAGTATTTTCACTTGAAGATAGAAAATTGGTAGACCCTCACGAGAATAAACACTCAACTCTCATGTATTTGAAGGGTACGTGTTTCGCTCAAATTCATTCCAAAAAAATGGTCTATCATAGGCTTGCATATCTTCTCATTCTCCACCATTTGGAAAACATACATAAGAAAAATCATAAGGACTTTTATGGATTGTAATGGGGATTAGGATCAAGGTAGGATATATTTGGGAGTGTAGCTCGAAAACCATCAAAACTAGTGGAGCAAAAATGATTTAACTCAAGATCGAATATATAAAACATCTAAAATCAATCACTCCATTCAGTAGCTTCTTCAATTTTAATTCAAACAATTCAACATACCCCTTTATTAGAATTTTTGGAAGGAATTATGAAGATGGATATGAAAAGTAATTTCCTCGACCACTTTTTTTTTCATTACTTCTTCTTTTCTTCTATTTTCCTTTTTCCTTTTTCTTCCTTTTACTTTTTTTTTCTTTTTTCCTTTCTTCCTTTCTTTTTTAACAATAATGGAACTCAATAATTTGAGAATAAGAATGTGTTACATTCCGTCAGTCATAGTTATATCACAAACTCAGATACCCCCACACTTATTTCTTTGTACACCCATACATATCATAATGCTCCACTATCTTTCCGGCTTGGGTAAAGAATTTTTTTTGGTTAAAGCTTGTAATGTGGGTTCACAAAAATAAAAGCAATAAGGCTCAAAAGGGTTAAACCAAAGGAAAAATAATTTCAAGGTAGGCTATTTGGCTTAAGTAGAGCATAACAAAGAGTGCCTTAATCATGTTGATGTATGCATGTGTCAATCTGACCTTGAAGAGAATCAAAACAAGTTCGATAGAAATAAATCCATGGAAGAATATCTCTCATCAAAGAAAATAGTAAGACTGATGTGTTAGTCTAAAGACTCAAAATCTCACCGGCTTTTGTCTATCAAATTCAGTCACTACCATCATTAAGAAAAAATAACTAGATTAATTAATTCTAAGTTGAAACGAGTACTTGTTCAATCATGTTATGAATTTTTTAAACTTAGTTAAATCTTGCTCATGACATACTTTTTTGAAAGAAAAAAAGAAAAATAAATAAATAAACTGCTTAAAATAATTTAAACCTCTGCCCCCATACTTAAACTGACATTGTCACCAATTTAAGCCTAAACGCAAAGAAAAGAAAAAAAATAAACAAAAATAGAAATGCAAGAATAAGAACAAACTTCCCTTGGGTTGCCTCCCAAGCAGTGTCTTTGTTTAATACGTTGTTGGCTCGACTCTATGCACACTTGACATAACTATGCAAGGGTTTCACATCTTGGATAGAGGCCTGCAAAACAAATGGTAAATGCCAGTTGTTAGAAATTGATAATGCAATAAAAGCAAAGTTACATGATTGTTGCATTTTTAGAAAATTATTCAATGCTGCTACAGTTTCCTGCAAATTACGACTCGAAGATAAGTCCTAATTCCCTTTCTCAAGATGCTCACTAATGGAAACTTTCAATCCATCTGTGCCAACAAGTTCAAAAACTTCCTCTAGATTAGGTACTACGTCGTCATTTGGAATGTTCGTGTCTACAACGCTGTTGATCTCTTATTCTTGTTTTGGCGATGTAGGTGCTTTCTTTACTAGGTTGTCAACCTCTTTTTCATTTCTCAGAACGATTGTACTTGAATTTTATTTTGGATTTATTATCGTTTGAGATGATAATTTTTCCAAACTTTGTGCCTCTAGTTTATTAATTGTTGTAGCCATTTGGCTCATTTGATTGTTCAGACTTTGGATGTTGGTCCTCGTCTCTTGTTGAAATTGAAAAGTATTAGTAGCAAAGGACTTAACAATATCTTCTAAGGACATACCAGAGTTAAAAGTTTGGCCTAATTATTTTTCATGGGGATATGGTTGCTTTTACTTATGGTACCTTGGATGATTTTGATTTACACTGGGCTCGTCTTGAAGTATTAGACACATATCAGTTGGATGCCCTACTACTAAACAAATCTCACAAGCCATTGTTGTTTGCATGTTACCTACAACCATTTGATGAACAAGAGAAGTTAAACTAGTAATTTTTGTTCAAAAAAATATTTACCTCATTAGCATGCCTAGATGGAAGATCTAGCCAAGTGGCAAATTGTTGAGAACTGGTCACCATGTCCTGTTAAAGTTTTTTTTTGTCTAATATAAAAAAATTATTTTATTACAAGAAGGAAATAAAGACCACAAAAAGAACAAAAATTAACTAAAATTAGTGTGTTCTCGCAGGCACTCAAAAATAAAACATTTTCTCTTAAAATTATTTGTAGTAGTGAGAGTAAGGATCGATCCCACGGAGAGCAATTAGTACACTTTTATGCAATGTGAACAAGGATAGGGAAGATATTTGAATTTAATAAAAACAAATTTAAGAAGAGCTAAAAAATAATTAAAGTATTGAAGTCAATCGAAGGAACAAATATTGGCCTCAGTCAACATTCACCATTGGAATATTAAAATTGATCATCGATGCAAGAATAAATTAAATCATACTTTGAATATTCACCGTTGAAAGTATCTTTCTCTCTCTTAGGCTTAGTTAATCAAAAATGAGCAATCTAATTAACTTTAATTACAAAATAATCAAAGACAAGCGCTGAAGATTTAATCTAGCAATTTCTTAAATAACCAAGAGATCGATGAAGCAAAACAACACAAGCACAAGCGATTGCATTTAGTTTTGTCAAAAAAAATTCTCTTAAGATCTAATAAAACAAGGTAGTTTATTAAATCTTGGTTGCTTTACAAATTAGAAAAATCAAACAATTATGGATTTGATATCTAATTAAGCAGTAGATCGAAATGAATAATAAACTTGTAGGCCTCCTAGTAATTAAAGAAAATAATCATAAAAGTTGGCATAGAAAAATATTCAATATTCAAAGTATAAATCAAACATATAAAAATAATTTAGATCTCACAAGTTTATTGATTCCAAGGCTTCCGTCTCCTTCGGCCAACAAGTCTTTTAGCCGCACATGTTCATCAAAACTTCAAAAAGAAAAGTTGGAGAAGAAGAAGAAGATGTGTGTTGTGGTTTCCTTTCGCCATGACTTCTACCCCTTTAGACACCCTAAATTAGTTGTTTGAAGCCCACAATATCTCCTCATAAATTCTCTAAAAGTTACTACTTCCTAAATAAATAAAAAAATTAAGTCAAAGAACAAGTAAGAAAATAGTTATTTTGGTTCCTATTTTTATTCACACCATCTTTGACCCAACTTCAAGCCTGATTTCGTCCATGATGCATCATGAATCTAAAAAAACTCAAAATATAAAAGTTGTAGCCTTTTTCCTTAGATTTCCAAATCCTTTTGAAGCACCTCAATTGCATTTAGGATGAAAAAGTTATACCCATTTTGGTAAAAGGTGTCAAAACTGTCCAAAATTACTATTTAGCTCCATTTTGCATTTAGGGTCTCCAACTGCATCCTACAGCAAAATATAAATATAATGAGTACCTTTAGTCATAAAATGAGCATAAAATGGTAGACATTAAGGGATAAAAATATAGCATTTTATATTCTCATAAAATACCCCCACTCTCAACTTTTGTTCGTCCTCGGACAAAAATCTAATTTATTAAGGTTGTAATGTCATAATTAAAGAATAACCAACCTTTTCAAAACTCATAATGTATCATGAAAATATATTCTTAAACAACTTCTAATTACTTAGTAAGTATTTTTAGCTGAAGAAAGAGAATTGGTAGACCCTCACGGGAATAAACACTCAACTCTCATGTATTTGAAGGGTACGTGTTTCACTCAAATTCATTCCAAAAGAAATGGTCTACAATAAGCTAGCATATCTTCTCATTCCCCACCACTTGGACTACATGCATAACACAAATCATAAGGACTTTCATGGGTTGTAATGGAACTTAGGATCAAGGAAGGATATATTTGGTAGTGTAGCTCAAAAATTATCAAAATTAGTGGAGCAAAAATGATTTAACTCAAGCTCGAATATATAAAACATCTGAAATTAATCACTCCATTCAGTAGCTTCTTCAATTTTAATTCAAACAATTCAACATGCCCTTTTATTGGAATTTTTGGAAGGAATTATAAAGAAGGATATGAAAAGTAATTTCCTCCATCACTTTTTTTTTCAATACTTCTTCTTTTATTATATTTTCCTTTCTCTTCTTTTTTCCTTTTTTTCTTTCTTCCTTTCTTTTTTATAACAATAGTGGAACTCAATAATTTGAGAATAAGAGCGTGTTCCATTCTGTCAGTCATAGTTATACCACAAATTCAGACACCCCTACACTTATTTCTTTGTACACAGATACATATCATAATGCTCCACTAGATTTCTGTCTTGGGTAAAGATTTTTTTTCAGGTTAAAGCTTGTAATATGGGTTCACAAAAATAAAAGCAATAAGGCTCAAAGGGGTCAAACCAAAGGAAAAATAATTTCAGGGTAGGCTATTTGGCTTAAGTAGCATATAACAAAGACTGCCTTAATCATGTTGATGTATGTATGTGTCAATGTGACTTGAAGAGAATCAAAGCAAGTTCTAGAAAAATAAATCTATGGAAGAATATCTCCCATATGTCAAAAAAAATGATGTGACTGATGTGTCAGTCTAAAGGCTCAAAATCTCACTAGCTTTTGTCTACAAAATTCAGTCACTACCATCATTAAAAAAAATAACTAGACTAATTAATTCTAAGTTGAAAAGAATACTTGTTCAATCATGTTACGAATTTTTAAAACTTAGTTAAATCTTGCTCATGACATACACAACCAAAATTATTGAAAATCACAAAACAAAACTCAATTTTTGAAAGAAAAAATATAAATAAATAAAAAAGTTTAAGATAATTTTAATCCCCTCCCCCACACTTAAACTGACATTTTCACCAATGTAAGCCTAAATACAAAGAAAAAAAAAATAAACAAAAATAGAAATGTAAGAATAAGAACAAACTCACCTTGGGTTCCCTCCCAAGCAGCGCCTTTGTTTAATACGTCATTGGCTCGACTCTATACACACTTGACATAACAATGCAAGGGTTTCTCATCTTGGATAGAGGTCTGCAAAACAGATGGTAAATGCTAATTGCTAGAAATTGATGATACAATAAAAGAAAAGTTATATGACTGTTGTATTTTTAGAAAATTATTCAATGCTGCCACAGTTTTCTGCAAATTAGAACTCGAAGATGACTCCTCATTCTCTTTCTCAAAATGCTCACTGATGGCAACTTCCAATCCATCTTTGCCATCAAGTTTAAAAATTCATCTAGATTAGGTACTTCGTCGTTATTTACAATGTTCGTGTTTACAACGCTGTGGATCTCTTGTTCTTGTTTTGGCGATGTAGGCGCTTTGTTTACTAGGTTGTCAACCTCTTTACCATTTCTCAGAACGATTGTACTTGAATTTTCTTTTGAATTTATTATCTTTTGAGATGATAATTTTTTTCAAACTTTGTGCCTCTTGTTTATTAATTGTTGTAGTCATTTGGCTCATTTGATTGTTCAAAATTTGGATGCTGGCCTACGTCTCCTGTTGAATTTGAAAAGTATTAGTGGCAAAAGACATAACAATATCTTCAAAAGACATACCAGAGTTAGAAGTTTGGCCTAATTATTGTTCATGGGGATATGGTTGCTTGTACTAATGGTAACTTGGATGATTTTGAGTTAAACTGGGCTCGTCTTGAAGTATTGGACACATATCAATTGGATGCCCTACAACTAAACAAATCTCACAAGCCATTGTTGTTTGCATGTTACCACCAACAACCATTTGATGAACAAGAGAAGTTAAACTAGCAATTTTTTGTTCAAGAAAAGAAATATTTACCTCATTAGCATGCCTAGATGGAAGATCTAGCCAAGTGGCAAATTGTTAGAAATTGGTCGCCAAGTCCTGTTAAAGTTTATTTTTTTTGTCTAATAAAAAATTATTTTATTACAAGAACGAAATAAAGATCACAAAAAGAATAAAAATTAACTAAAATTACTCTCCGACAATGACGCCAAAATTTGGTATGCTATCGCAGGCACCCAGAAATAAAACTTTTCTCTTAAAATTATTTGTAGTAGTGAGAGTAAAGATCGATCCCACGGAGAGCAATTAGTGTACTTTTATGCAATGTGAACAAGGATGGGGAAAGAGATTTGAATTTAATAAAAGCAAATTTAAGAAGAGCTAAAAAATAATTAAAGTATTGAAGTCAATCGAAGGAACAAATATTGGTCTCAGTCAACATTCACCATTGGAATATTAAAATAGATCATCGATGCAAGCATAAATTAACTCATACTTTGAATATTCACCATTGGAAGTATCTTCATATCTCTCTTAGGCTTAGTTAATAAAAAAACAAGAGATCTAATTAACTTTAATTACTAAATAATCCAAGATAAGTGCTAAAATTTAATCTAGCAATTTTTTTAAAAAACTAAGAGATCGTTGAAGCAAAACAACACAAGCACAAGCGGTTGCATTTAGTTTTGTCAAAAAAATTCCTAAGATCTAATAAAACAAGGCAGTTTATTAAATCTTGGTTGCTTCAAAATTTGAAAAATCAAACAATTACAGATTTGATATCTAATTAAATAGTAGATCAAAATGAAAAGTAAACTAGTAGGCCTCCTAGTAATTAAACAAAACAATCATGAAAGTTGGCATAGAAAAACATTCAATATTCAAAATATATATCAAATATATAAAAAAAAAATTAGATCTCACAAGTTTATTGATTCTAAGGCTTCCGACTCCTTCCACCAACAAGTCTTTTAGCCGCACATGTTCATCAAAACTTCAAAAGAAAAGTTGGAGCAGAAGAAAAATATGTGTGTTGTGGTTCCCTTTTCTCATGACTTCTACCCCTTTCATACACCCTAAATTAGTTGTTTGGAGCCCGCAATATCTTCCCACAAATTATCTAAAAGTTACAACTTCTCAAAAAAAAACAAAAAAGTCATAGAACAAGTAGAAAAATAGTTATTTTGGTTCCTAGTTTTGTTCACAGTATCTTTGACCCAACTTCAAGCTTGATTTCGTCCATAATTTATCACGAATCTCGAAAAACACAAAATATGAAAGTTGTAGCCCTTTGTCTTAGCTTTCCAAATCTTTTTGAAGCACCTCAACAGCATTTCGACTAAAAATGTTATGACCATTTTGGTAAAAGGTGTCAAAATTGTCCAAAATTACTATTTAGCTACATTTTGTACTTAGTGTCTCCAAATACATCCTACAGCAAAATATAAATATAATGAGTACATTTAGTCATGAAATGGGCATAAAATGGTAGACATTAAGGGATAAAAATATAGCATTTTATGTTCTCATCAAATACCCCCACTCTCAACTTTTGTTCGCCCTCGAACAAAAATCTAATTTATTAAGGTTGTAATGCCATAATTAAAGAATAATCAAGCTCTTCAAAACTCATAACATATCATGAAAATATATTCTTAAACAACTTCTAATTACTTATTTAGTATTTTCTGTTGAATATAGAAAATTGGTAGACCCTCACGGGAATAAACACTCAACTCTTATGTATTTGAAGGATACGTGTTTCGCTCAAATTCATTCCAAAAGAAATGGTCTACTATCGGCTTGCATATCTTCTTATTCTCCACCACTTGGACTACATGCATGACACAAATCATAAAGACATTCATGGATTACAATGGAGCTTAGGATCAAGGTAGGACATATTTGGGAGTGTAGCTCGAAAACCATCAAAACTAGTGGAGCAAAAATGATTTAACTCAAGCTCGAATATATAAAACATCTAAAATCAATCACTCCATTAAGTAGCTTCTTCAATTTTAATTCAAATAATTCAACAAACCGCTTTATTGAAATTTTTGGAAGGAACTATGAAGATGGATATGAAAAGTAATTTCCTCCATCACTTTTTTTTCATTACTTCTTCTTTTTTTTCTATTTTTCTTTTTCGTCTTTTCTTTTTCTTTTTTTTTTTTCTTTTTTTCTTTTTTTTTCTTTTTTTCTTTTTTTTTTTCTTTCTTCCTTTCTTTTTTTATAACAATAATGGAACCCAATAATTTAAGAATAAGAACGTGTTCCATTCCGTCAGTCATAATTATACCATAAATTCAGACACCCCCACACTTATTTTTTTGTACACCCATACATATCATAATGCTCTACTAGCTTTCGGTCTTGGGTAAAGAATTTTTTTTTAGGTTAAAGCTTGTAATGTGGGTTCACAAAAATAAAAGCAATAAGGCTCAAAGGGTTTAAACCAAAGGAAAAATAATTTCAGGGTAGGCTATTTGGCTTAAGTAGCGTATAACAACGACTGCCTTAATCATGTTGATGTATGCAAGTGTTAATGTGACCTTGAAAAGAATACTTGTTCAATCATGTTATGAATTTTTTATACTTAGTTCAATCTTGCTCATGACATACACAACCAAAATTATTGAAAATCACAAAACAAAACTCATTTTTTGAAAAAAATAAATAAATAAATAAATAAAAATGTTTAAGATAATTTAAATCTCCTCCCCCACACTTAAACTGACATTGTCACCAATGTAAGCCTAAATGCAAAGGAAAAGAAAAAAAATAAACAAAAATAAAAATTTGCAAGAATAAGAACAAACTCTCCTTGGGTTGCCTTCCAAGCAGCGCCTTTGTTTAATACGTCGTTGGCTCGACTCTATGCACACTTGACATAACTATGCAAGGGTTTCTCATCTTGGATAGAGGCCTGCAAAATAGATGGTAAATGCCAGTCGTTAGAAATTGATAATGCAATAAAAGAAAAGTTACATGACTGTTGCATTTTTAGAAAATTATTCAATTTTGCTACAGTTTTTTGCAAATTAGAACTCGAAGATGACTTCTCATTCCCTTTCTCAAAATGCTCACTGATGGCAACTTTCAATCCATCTTTGCCATCAAGTTCAAACACTTTTTCTAGATTAGGTACTACGTCGTCATTTGGAATGTTCGTGTTTACAACGTTGTTGATCTCTTGTTCTTATTTTAGCGATGTAGGCGGGTTGTCAACTTCTTTGCCATTTCTCAGAATGATTGTACTTAAATTTTCTTTTGGATTTATTATCGCTTGAGATGATAATTTTTCTAAACTTTGTGCCTCTAGTTTATTAATTGTTGTAGTCATTTGGCTCATTTGATTGTTCAGAATTTGGATGCTGGCCCTCGTCTTCTGTTGAATTTGAAAAGTATTAGTGGCAAAAGACTTAACAATATCTTCTAAAGACATACCAGAGTTAGAAGTTTGGCCTAATTGTTGTTCATGGGGATATGGTTGCTTATACTGATGGTAACTTAGATGATTTTGAGTTAAACTGGGCTCGTCTTGAAGTATTGGACACATATCAGTTGGATGCCCTACTGTTAAACAAATCTCACAAGCCATTGTTGTTTGCATGTTACCTACAACCATTTGATGAACAAGAGAAGTTAAACTAGCAATTTTTTGTTCAAGAAAAGAAATATTTACCTCATTAGCATGCCTAGATGGAAGATCTAGCCAAGTGGCTAATTATTGGGAACTGGTCGCCATGTCCTGTTAAAGTTTATTTTTTGTCTAATAAAAAATTATTACAAGAATGAAATAAAGATCACAAAATGCACAAAAAATAACTAAAATTACTCTCCGGCAACGGTGCCAAAATTTGGTGTGCTGCCACAGGCACCCAAAAATAAAACCTTTTCTCTTAAAATTATTTGTAGTAGTGAGAGTAAGGATCGATCCCACGGAGAGCAATTAGTGTACTTTATGCAATGTAAACAAGGATGGGGGAAGTGATTTGAATTTAATAAAAGCAAATTTAAGAAGAGCTAAAAATTAATTAAATTATTGAAGTCAATCGAAGGCAAATATTGGTCTCAGTCAATATTCACCATTGGAATATTAAAATTGATCATCGATGCAAGCATAAATTAACTCATACTTTAAATATTTACCGTTGGAATTATCTTTCTATCTCTCTTAGGCTTAGTTAATCAAAGAAAGCTATCTAATTAACTTTAATTACTAAATAATCCAAGATAACACTACTACAAAAATCGTTAACAATGACATTTTATAGATGACACTTATCTCAAAATATCATTAATGACAGCTCATTTAATGACCGTCACTAATAATGTTATCAATGACATTAAAAAATATAACGTTATGATAGGTACTCTAAGATGACGATTAAAAACACAACATAATAGAAAAACTTATGGATGTCATCTTTTGTGTGTAAATAATATTAAGAGATTAAAATTAGTTTAAATAATGTCAAAAACCAAGTACGTGTCAATAATATTAATTTAAAATGAAATAGTATTTGATTGAATCCAGTGGTTATGCATTAATTTTCTTTACTCTTTTAGTTCTAGTCCCTCGCTGGTCCAATAACCAAATTTTTTGTGATGCTAGTGACTAAATGATTTGCTTGGATCGTTCCAACCTACAAGTGGGCCAAGGAAGTATTTGAATAAAAAGCAAAGACAGAGGAAGACCAGACCAAGTCCATCAAAAACCCTACACACCTCTCCCCAAACCCTTCCTTCCCACGGAGCAAACTACTCTGCGATGACATTCACAAGTATTGACGGTCGCACCAGCAGCTATTTCGACTTGTCGGAGGACCTCTCCGCCATTGAAGTATAAAAAAAGTCTCTCTCCCTCTCTCTGTAATGACCATGTTTCGTATTACGTATTTTGGTATACGTGTACGTATTTTGACTCGTATTGCATGACTCCTTGCTTGGTCTATTTGGCATTTTCTATTGCTTGGTTCGGTTCGATTTGGCTTGGCTTGGTTTGGTTTTATTTATGAACCAATCCCTACCTACCTCCACCCTCACCATTTATTAATCCCACTCTCTTCTCTCTCCTCATTATCACTTCAATAACTCTTCTTCTTCTTCATTTACTCCTCTCCACCTACACCCAAGAGCCCTAGGCAAGTGCAACTTGCTTTATGATGGATCTCAAGTTTTATTGTTCCATTCTCTTCTTTACATGATTATAAGCCTCTTTAGAACTTGGAGTTTTTGATTTTTATGGATAGATTCTTCTAGATCTATGTTGTAACTTGGGATTTCATAAGTTCATGGAATTTTTCTTAGTTTTGATCTACTAAAACTTGTTATTTTTGAAAACTAATAGTTCCATGAGCAAGAGCACAAAATTTTGTATGAATTTGGTTTTTGATTCACCTCATTTCGAGTTAAAATAAAAATTTTATGGCCAAAACAAGTTTTCTGAATGTTTCATGTCGGCTGAATGTAAAATTTTATGCAGGGAACCCTGTTTATGCGTATTTTACGCTGGATAGTATCCAGAATGTGAAATTTTACGCAGGAAACCCTGTTTAAGCGTATTTTACGCTGGATAGTATCCAGAATGTGAAATTTTACGCAGGAAATCCTGTTTATGCGTATTTTACGCTAGATAGTATCCAGAATGTGAAATTTTACGCAGGAAACCCTGTTTATGCATATTTTACGCTGGATAGTATCCAGAATGTGAAATTTTACGCAAAAAATCATGTTTATGCGTATTTTACGCTGGATATTATCTAGAATGTAAATTTTTACGCTGGAACCCTTCTCTTTTATGTATTTTACGCAGAATTGAATTTTGGCATAAAAAGTGCACAGAATGACTATTTTGCCAAGTTTAGCTATTTTCTAGCCAGAATTTCAAAAAACTTAAAACATGAAAGTTTTAGATCTTTGTCTTGCCTCTCCGAAATTCTTTGGAGCACCTCATTTGGAGTTCTTATGTGGAAGTTATGCCCTTGTCTCCTGAGCCGCATGATTCCTCCATAACTCTTGCACCCTGTTTATGTTTAGTTATTGCATATATGCTCATACCAGGTTAAATGTTAATTTTAAATATGTTCCATGATACGATGGTGACCCGTTGTGGTGCACTTTTGACGAATGACATGACATGATAGTGGCCCGTCGTGGCGCACTCTTGACAGTGAATTTGACATGATATATATCTCGAATGCTGTTGCGACGGCTAGCATGTCATGACAAGATTGAATGGTCTGGACACCGTGGGTGATTGTGTTTGTACAAAATGAACCGGTAATATTTTGCATCATGTCTAGGACAGGGATCCCTGAGTACCACGGTCAGGGGTACCTACTGTAAACGGCTAGGGCTAATAACTAGAATAATTCAGTAGTCATGAGAGATTTTTTCAGTTACAGGCGATCCCGTTATCCCGGCCACCATTGTTGGACTTGTAGCCTACCGACGAGTAGGACACATGTCTAAATTCACTAATACATGAAAAAGAATGAGGCATTGCTTAATGAATCCAAGTCGCCTGGATAACCTGGATTAGCTGCAGGGCTTATGGCTGGAGGAACATCTCACTGCACATTGCTAGTAACTAGGCTTGTGATAATCCTAGTTAGTTAATGTAGAAAGCCGTAGTCACTGATTGGTCATGAGCGATTGTATGGTGTAGAATCAGTGCTCTAATATTGCAAGCATGATCGCATGATTGTCACTTTTAACTATAAATATCAGAGGCTAAGTTCTCTTCAGGCGAAGGGTTACAACCCCGGTCCTTGTTTGGTTTAAGGGTTGTAACCTGGCTCCCGGAGCAGTTCTGTGTCCTCTCTTCGTTTATTGTCTTATTGCACCCCACATCATGCTTATCATGTTTCACTTTACCAACAAGATTTAGAGACGGAGTTCTATTCAGGTGAAGGGTTACAACCTCGGTCCTTATTTGGTTTAAGGGTTGTGACCTGGCTACTTGAATGGTTCCCTAGTACTCTAATATGACTGTTGTTATTTTTTTATCACTATCAGGCTCTTTCATAATTACTTTTAATATTTGTTCTGATATGCTGGTTTTAGTTCTTAAGTGAAGCCTCCTTTCTGGCACTTGCTCTTTCTGGGATCTGACCCAGCAGGTTTTGTATGGCCAGATTTTGGAGCAGCTCTAGAGGATCTACCGGCTTTCCAGCCCGATGGTGACCACCAGGCTTAACCAGGGCAACGAGTGGGTTTATATTTTTGGCTCTCCTACTCTATTGTAAAATTATTGTTTTGAGGCATTTAGCCGGCGAGCACCTGTTAGCTCGTATTGCATACCTTATTTACTGTCTGCCTACGAGCTGTAGCATGATTGACAAATCCTAGGGTTGATCATGTATTACTGAACTCTTGCTAGTCCTCGCGTTTTGTAACGACTAGCTTCATGATCAGCTGACTATGTAATGTCTGGGACGCCTTACTATTGTATATTTGGTGATCTTATATCTTGTAACTTTACTTGTTTGCTTGAGATTGAGACATTTAGGCTTGTTATTGACCATAGGAGACTGATGGATTGTAGTTAAACCCTCATGTATCTAGACAGCCGTGACCGTATAGCGAGGCGGGTTGCACTTTAATATACGTAGCTAGCTATGTTTGCCCCCGCTCTCCAGTATTCTGGTTCTGGGTCGTAACATGGTTTAAGTGGTGGCCCATACAGGTCTTGTAAATCAAGATATGTGAGGGTTTACCGAATAGATGTCTCAATCAGCACTCGTCCTTGATCTCTGCTCATATCCTCTGAGTCCCTAGAATCTTGATCTGATCACATGCTTGTATCTTTGATCTATCTTGGTCCTTCCTTATTGTTTCCTATGTCGTCTTCTTCAGCGGCATTGTTCCTGGTCCTACCGATCGGCAAGGCGGAGCATCTTTCGTGGACCAGCAGCAACAAGAGGATCAAGCCCAGCACTCAGGAGCAGCTTCCCGGATCATGCCTTCCGGAGATCCAGAACCCACGGTATAGCCTGTCCAGCCTGCAAGGCATGATGATGGAGCCTTGGTTGGACTTATCACGGAGTTGCTTGCATCGCAGGATCGTCGAGGAGATGCCTTGCATCAGGCAGTGGCAGATGCTCTAGGCAGAGGTGGACATCATGGGAACAGTACAGCGAACCGTTTCAAGCGTCTGAACCCTCTATTCTTCGATGGCAGTGAAGATGCTATCGCTGCTGATGCGTGGCTTCAGGATACAGAGGTGATATTGGAGGCAGCAAAGACCCCAGAAGATGAGAAGGTGGCCGTAGTGCGCTTGCAGTTCTTGGATGTATAACCTCTAAATTTCTACTATATTTTTTTATTAAATTTGGTACTGATTTAAAATTTTGTATTATACGTCGCGTAGTCGTATTGTACGTCGCGCACGAAAATTTTATTTTCGTAATTGCTCGACGAGTGCGAATATGTGCGAGCGTACATATTTTTAGAAAAAATATTTTTCCTATATTTTTTATAGTTTCAAGATAATATATATAATAATTATTTTTAGCTATCAAAATTCTAAATTTATGAGTTATTTATGAAAAGCCTTTTTTTTAGACAGTTATAATAATAAATAATATTCTTATAAAATGATATACTAGAAAAGTGTATATTTGTAAATATTATTTGTGCATACATATATATTTTGTAATTAATTATTAGTTTATTTTTAAATAATAATATAATTTTTGAAATTATTATTAATAGTATTTTTGGAAAACATATTTTAAAATTATTGTGACAATTTAAATCTTGATTTGAATTTTGGATTTATTTAAATTAATATCTATATTTGGGATTTAAATTATCTTATTTTTAAACTAAAGGATGTAAATTAATTAGATTTAAATTGATTTCGATTTGGATTGATTTAAATTAATAGATGAATTATCTAATTGGGTTTTAAATCTTCCTAATCATTATCCAACTGGGAATTCCCACATCCTATAAATAGGCAGGTACTCCTCCATAAATTCCACAAGTAATAATTATTCCAAAAATATTTCTACCACAAACGTGCGTGCATCGTGTCCGTATTCCCCGTCCAATTCTTATTCTATTATTTTTACATATACATTATCTCCTTTCTCGTGTCGGACACACCCCGACACCAACAAATTCCTAATCCTAGCCAAGCCCAGCCTTTCTCGGTCGACCACCGTCCCCGTCCTCGACCATCCCTGCAAGCCACCAGGTCACCAGTTCCAACACAACCTCCACGCCGCCACTACCATGGACTAATACCAACACCGCCGCCTCTTCGGCATTACCCCGACCACCTGCCTAAGCCCCGACAGCACCAACCAGCCCACACCACCGTCGACAGCAGCACTAACCCTAAGCCTCTCGACACCACAGCCCGACCCTCGACTACGCCGCACCTCTCCTACTCCTCCTTCCAGAATACCATCACGGACCCGACCACAATCCACATCACCCAAGAACCCCATCATCACAACTACCACTGCCACAACCTCCACCACTTCCCGTCTATACCCAACCGTCGCCGCCACGACCGGCCACCTCCCGGCCGATCCCCCCGAACTCGATCCCCGACCACCACCTCCTCCTCAACCCCAGCCAACTTCCATTAACCCCAAAAAGTCACCGAACATCCAAAAATTAAATATTTACCTGAATTCCCTCCGCCGAGCCCTGACCGCCGCCATCGCGCCGGAGGCGCGTGCACCCCTCTGAGATCCTCGACTCCGGCGGCTTCCTAGTGAGAAACCCCCATCGTCTTCCGCCCTCGACTCCGCGAAGCACCAGAGCGCCGAGACCCTTGCCTTTTTCTGTCCGCCGCGGCTGTGACTTCCTGAGTGCCACCCTCAAAACTACCCTCGCCAAGCCGGCGCTGCGCTCCGGTCGTCCCTGCGTTGCCCACGCACGCAGGTGTCCCGGTGGAACCCTCTCCACCCAGCGCCGATCCAGCACCGCCAACCCTCTCCGCCTCGTTCGCCATCCCGGCCGATCTCTGCCGCCCGTGCCTACAAGAACTCCGCGCTCGCCGCCTCCTGTCTCCTCTTTCCCTTTCCCCTCTCTCTCTCTCGTTTCTCTCTCCATTCCCATTTCCCTCTCTCTTCCCCGACTCTCTGTCTCTCTCGCCCCCCTCTGTTGACTTTTGAGTACTGTGTTCACTTATTTTATTTTTTATTTTTATTTTTGTGGTTGCTGTAGTGTGTTTCTATAGTAGTTTAAATCAGTATTATTATTTTATTATTATTATTATTATTATTATTATTATTATTATTGTTATTATTATTGTTATTATTATTTTTGTATAAGGAAGATGACAGCCAATGCTGCTTTTTTTATAGGATTACTTTTTGGTGTTGTTGCTTTTTGTTTTGTTTGTTGCTTTGCTTCACCTCTCCCGAAGAGAACAGATACTTTGAAGTTAGGTTTATTTATGATTATTATTATTATTATTATTATCACTATCATTATTTAATATTACTACTGTTATAGATAGCCTAATGCTATTTTCATATTGGACTACCAATACCAAAAATTTAATATTTACAAATCTAGCATAATTTTAACCTAAAATATATGATTATATATTCCTAAGTGATTATGAATGAGTTTTTACTTAAATTAATTTTTGTATATTTCTTTTTATATATCTTAACTAGTAAAAAGATATTTTAAAATATTTTATAAATATTTCACGAGTATTAAATAAAATTTTAGTTTTTTTTCCAAAGGTTTATTTTTAACTAATATAGTTTTCTATCTCAAAACGATATTTTTTTTAAAATTAGAGTTTACCTAAAACAATTTTTTAATACTTTTCAAGTATTTATCCAAAATAATTTTGACTAAATAAAATATATTTTCAAGTATTTATATAAAATATTGTTACTGAGTAAACTATAGTTTTCGACCTAAAACGATTTTTACTACTTATAAACAATTTGGTAATAAAATACAGTTTTCAAGGTTATAAATAATTTTCTAAATTCAAATTATTTGAACAAACTCCCTTCGATTATCAACCAATCCATGGTTAGTCCCACTATTCCTATCCCATTGCCAATCATGTACTACCTTATGTCCATCCTAACTAATTTGACCCTTCTGGACCCAATTGAACTGTCCGTGCCACCATCGGAGGTCACCTTGTGTAGTTATTATCCGAAGTCGCAGTTCTTGCCATATTGATCATTGCAGTATACCAGGCGTCCTACCAGGCAAGACACCTTGCCATTTGCTGTTTATTTATTTTAGCTCATATTTTATGTATTATTTTTTTTATGCAAAATAAACTGTGATACATGGCATAACCTGTTAGACTTATAGTTCAGTTATATTTCCTGCTATGTATTATTTTTCTTACATATTAAACCTAGAATTAATGGACCACCTCGTGTGTTGCATTCATTGGCCTTGACACGTTGTACCACGAAGTTGTGTTCGCATGTAGAATACGGACATGCGTGACTGGCTGGCCACCGGTACGTATAAGCCGTGCAATAGGAATAACCGCTAATAGAGATTGCATGCTTAGTTTGACTTAGCGGTTATAGTGGTTTTCTGTTGTGGATACAACATAGTTGGCATTAGGCGGGGAGGACAATTCTTTAGCGTATGGGCTTCGATGCACTATCCCTTGTGACCCGAAAGTTCCGCTGGAGATACGGGGTTGATGACCCATGATTACTGACGGCCACTGGCGTTCTGCGGAACATTATGCTCTTACTGATGGAGCCTCTGGTGCCCCAAGGGGGGACCATGCCGATCCTATTTAGCCAGGGCCCATGCGTAGGAAGGATTGTTCTTAACTACATTTTATTTAGAACGGTTAGGTACCTTTATCCGTTAGGTACAAGTACTTTTGGTTTGGGTACTTGTATCTGACCGTGGCTTGGAACAATAACTTGTCGCAGATTAGTTCGTCACATCTTGTCCTTGTTTGGTTGTAGGTGTGACTTACTACTTCGATGAGAAGGTATTGAACCTTGTTGGGGTCCGGATACCATATTGGATTCATATCATGGAAAGATACGTCACCGTGAATTAGTTTACCATCTCCTGTCCCTGTTTGGTTGGGGGGATGGTACGCTAGTTCAATAGGTGTGTATTGGACCATGTTATAATTAAATTGACTTATTTATTTGAGCAATATTTATTCAGTTTATATGGCATGATATTATGTGTCTTGTTACGTCCCTCTGAGGACCTGATTATCTCGCCAGGTGTGTGCTATTGTCTTTCGCATGTGTTCTAGCTCTAGCCGTGATCATTGCTATTTCTTCGAGGATGATTGCACTTGGATCGTCTTCACTTCGCTCGCCAAAAATCATTTCTTTTTTCATGTATTTTTCCTTTACTTGTTGGTAGTGGATTTGTCTCCACCCAATATATTGTATCAAGACAATTCATTACCATTATATGATATCTTTTATTCATTTATTTTGTGTGGATGAGATTAGTTATGGTTCTACTACATTTTACAACTTACGTATCCATACGAGGCCTATGTACTTCGTATGAATACAGCTGACATGTCTACGTTCCTAGTCCTACGTATTTTGGGACTGGGGCGTTACATTGGATTTGGCCCGCAGCTGGTGGACGGCACAGGCTATTGGATTAGTGGCACCTATTGCCTGGACAGTATTTTATGAGAGATTCTGGACCAAGTACTTCGATGCTGTAGCTCGGTACGATCTACAGACGAGGTTCACTAATTTGAAGCAAATGGGCAGGACGGTCGATGGATATGCGGCCGAGTTTGTAAAGCCCCTAAATTTCTACTACGATTTTTTTAATTATTGCATTTAATTTTTTTTATATATACTTCGTATTTGCGCGTCGTATACTAATTCGCATTTGTAGCATGCGAGATTTGCGTTTCGTAATTTCTCGCCGAGTGCGAATATGTGCGAGGTACATATTTTGTAAAACATTTTATTTGAGATTTTATATATGTAAAAGAATTTAGTTTTTTTTCAAAATAATACGTGATAAATATTTTATTTCTAAAGCGAGTTATTTAGTTCGTCATTTAAAAATGAGTAGTGATTTGAAAAATTGTGGTATTTCCAAAAGATTTGCGAAATGTGATATTTGCTTATTAATATATTTTGTTATTATAAAAGCTAGTTCATAATTAATATTTATCATGATTTTCGAAATTAATTATTACCATATTTATTTAATTACGAAAATGATATTTGGGATTTTGTTAATTTTAAATATTTGATTAAATATGGTAAACTAAATTGCAAAAGATTTTATTGGCTTTATTTAAAATATTTTAAATTAAGTATAGAATTAATTTGGATTTGGATTTTATTTGAATTGGCTTTAAAATCTATTTAAGTACATGAGGAATTATCTATTGGGTATTTAAATAAAACCCAATCTTTATTCAACTGGGAATTCTCACCTCCTATAAAAGGAGAGGTACTCCTCCAGCATTTTCCCATCCACAACCAAGTGCATCGTGTCGGTGGCTCCTCTCCTCCACTATTATATTTTTTTTCATACAAATACAATTTTTTTGTTCTGTATCCGACAATTCCGGATACCCCGTACGTGTCTCGCAGGACACGACGGTTCTGCCATCACCATCCACGTCTCCCCGAATCCCGCCGTCACCGTCATCATCCTCACCACCACCATCGTTCCCACCGGCACCACCGCAGTACCTTCGGCCACGTCCAGCCACCACCACCGGCACTCCGGCCTCCACCTCTCGGTCCCAGCCCAACACAGCAATACCACCACCCTCAATCCGTCGCCCTCTCCACACCCCTGACATCTCCGCCAACACCCCGACACCATCACCACCGTCATCCCCACCACGAAACACCACAGCAAAATGAAAGGAAGAAGGGAAGGGGAAACCCTTACCTCGGTCATCCGATGCGGGTAGCACGGCCAGCCACCGCGCCACTTCGGTCGACGTCCTCCCCGTCGCATCCACAGCGTCAGCTCCCTAATCAAGGTTCTGGTACCCGGACGCGGACATGGCGATGATGATCCAGGTGAAGAACACCGCCGACATTGGGCGCCTACGTGTCCTTCCTCGAGTACACCAACATCGAGGGGATGATCCTCTTCTCCGAGCTCTCCCGACGCCAGCCTCCGCCACCGCGTCCAGAGCCGCGCCGCCCCCATCAACGTCTGCCGCCGCCTCCTCCAGGGCAGCGCGCCCCCGGCGCCCTCCGCCCCGCCGTGCCGGAGCGCCCGACCGCCGAGCACGAGCCAGGCCGAGCTGCCGGTCACCGTTTTCTCCACCTTTCCACTTCTCCCGTCGAGATCAGCCGCCACGGCAAGTGTCACGCCCCAGAACTAGAATACTGGAGAGCGGGGGCAGACATAGCCAGCTACGTATATGAAATGGAATCCATCTCGCTATACGGTCACGGCTGTCTAGATACATGAGGGTTTATCTACAAGCCAACAGTCTCTTAAGGTCATGAACAAGCCTAGTGTCTCAATCACAAGCAAGTAAGTAAAAGTCACAAGATGTATGATCATTAAATATACAATAGTAAGGCGTCCCAAACATTACATATTCAGTTGATCATGAAGCTAGTCGTTACAAAATGTCAGGACTAGCAAGAGTTTAGTCTTACATGATCAACCCTAGGATCTGTTAATCATGTTACAGCCCGTAGCAGACAGTAAGTAAGTGCAATCGAGCTAAACAGGTGCTCGTCGGCTAAACGCCTCAAAAGAATATTTTTACAAGGGAGTGGGAGAGCAAAATAAAACCCACTCATTGCCGGGATTCCTTCTAGTGTTCACCATCTGGCAGGAAGGTCGGTAGATCCTCTGGAGCTGCTCCAAAATCTGGCCACACAAAACCAGCTGGGTCAGACCCCAGAAAGAGCAAGTGCCACAAAGGAGGCTTCACTTAAGAACTAAAGCCAGCAATCAGCACAAGATATAAATAAAAGTAAGAACTGGAAATAAAGAAAATACACCAGGATGATATACGACGAGATAACCATGGAACTATTCAGATGACCAGGTTACAACCCGTAAACCAAACAAGGACCGGGGTTGTAACCCTTCGTCTGAACAGAACTTGGAATTCTCACCATTTATCGGTAAAATAAATACAAGCATTCTGGTCATTCAATAATCTGGAACAGAATCAGGGCAAGACTAGACTGGTTAGACTCCGTCCAATCACTTCACGGCCAAGCAAGAATTACGGCTTGATACTTTAACTAACTAGGGTTGTCACAAGCCTAATTACTAACAAGATGCAGTAAGATTAATCCACAGCCACAAGCCCTGCAGACCATCCAGGTTACCCGGGTTAAAAGATTAGAGTTGAATTCAGGTGGGTACATCGCCCAGGAAACGAATATACCCTTAGGTAGCTTGAAGGGTGCAACACATGACAGTGTGCTGGAAATGTGCCCTACTCGACGGCAGGCTACAGATCCCAAGGCGTGCCCAGGTAACGGGATTGCCTGTAGCTGGGAAATCTCGTCATGACTAATGCATTAATCTAGTTATTAGCCTTAGTCCATTTTAGTAGGTACTCCTGACCGTGGTACTCAGGAGTCCCTGTCCTAGACATGATGCAAGACAGGACTGGTTTATTTATACAAACACAATCGTCCACGGTGTCCAGATTAATTATACAGGTCATGCCATGTCAGGTAGCCATCGCAACAGCTATTCGAGATAATCATGTCAGGTTTATCATATCAAGTGTACTAGTCAGGAGTACGCCACGACGGGCCACTATCAGGTCATGTCAGGTTATTATGTCAGGAGTGCACCACTACGGGTCACTATCACGTCATGCTCAATTATCAATTCCAAACATATCAAGTAAATTCGTGATTATCAAGTTTAGGACAAAAGGCGTAAGGATATAAAATGGACGTTAAATATCTAATAAAATATTAATATATAGGGCTATAGAAGATCCAGGGTAAGTAGGGTCAGGTCCAGTTGCGCCTAAACATCAGGTTGCGCCTGAGTCAGACTGCGCTCAAGTCAGGCTGCGCTCAAGTCAGCTGCGCTCAAGTCAGGCTACGCTCAAGCCAGGCTACGCTCAAGTCAGGCTACGCTCAAGTCAGGATACGCTCAAGTCAGGCTACGCTCAAGTCAGGCTACGCTCAAGTCAGGGTACGCAAGACATACGTCTCCAAAAGGCAGCGTATGTACTCCATACGACTCCTCATCAAGGCAGCGTATGAGGTCCACACGACTCCTCTTCAAGGCAGCGTATGATGTCCATACGACTCCTTATCAAGGCAGCGTATGAGGTCCATACGACTCCTCTTCAAGGCAGCATATGAGATCCATACGACTCCTTGTCAAGGCAGCGTATGAGGTCCATACGACTCCTTGTCAAGGCAGCGTATGAGGTCCATACAACTCCTCTTTAAGGCAGAGTATGCAAGACATACGCTTCCAAAAGGCAGCGTATGAGTCAGACTGTGCTGCACTAAAGAGCGCACGCAACTCAGTGGCGCAAGCTAAAAAGCTCGCGTACTGCTCACTGTCTTCTCCAAATCAGCAAGAACTCCATGGTTTGAACCCAAAGCTTCAAAAGTCTATAACTTGGTCAAAATAAGTCCAAATCCAACTTTTCAAAGGTCAAAATTAGGTAGAATAAAATTCTCTACAACATGGAACCATCAAAACTTGAAAACAAAGAAGTTTGACAGATCAAAACCACCAAAATCCAAAAATAACTAATTTCTAGATCTACAAAAATTAAAGTCTCAAAATGGAAAAAGACAAGTTCTAATGTGTCTTAGAAACATGAGGAGAAGCTAATGGAACAATAAAAATGAGCTCTCTTGTGGAAGCAAGTTGCACTTGCCTAGACCTCTCTCTTCCTCTCTTTGGTAGGTAAGGAAGTAATGGTGGAGAAGATGATAAATGAAGAGAGTGAAGGGAGAAGGGTTAATAAAGGGTAGTGGTGGTGGTAGGTAGGGGGTTCACCTTGGTTCATAATGAACCAAGTAAAACCAAGCCAAGCCGAACCAGCCCAAGGAAATAAACCAAGCCAAGAAGGAAAGCTAAGCCAGGAATCAAACAATACAAGATAAAATATGTATACGTATTCCAAGTACGTAATACGAACCACAGACATTACAGCAAGTAGATCCGCCATACCTTCGACGTCGGCGCCTCAGCCGATGAACCCCGCCACCATCCGCCGCCTCCGGCTTCCCCTATCCGCAGCCACCGCCGACCCTTCTGAAAACCCCCTCCCTCCTTCGTAACCGTCACCGACATCGGTTTCCTCCGCCCCGCCCGCGCAAGCGCCGACCATGCGCCGCGCCACCACCGCTGGAAAACCCTAAAAAATTCCCAAATCGACCGGTCGGAGCAGCGCTCGTCCGACCCCGAGCCACCGGTGAGCCGCTCCGCCAGGATCCCGCTCCCGTGCGTCTCGCCACGGATCTGCCCCTCCGTTGCCGGAGCTCCTCCGGTCGCCATCTCAGCCCTCCGCCGAGGTGAGAGCTCTCTCCCCCTCTCTTCTCTCTCTCTCTTCCTCTCGCTGAAAGTTGGGGAAGGGATTGAGAAGGATTATTTTTTTATAATAATATTATTATTATTATATATTATTGATACTGATCTATTACTATTCATTATTATTATTATTAGTTTTATTATTATTGTTATTATTAATATTTATTATTGTTAATATTACCATTAGTATTATTATGATTATATTAACTCATATGAATATCATTATTATTATTATTATTATTATTATTATTATTATTATTAGTTATTGTTATTATTTTATTATTTTCTAGCAAAATTTAAGGTTAGTTTACAATAATAAAATATTCTTCTAGATTATATCTGCTACCTATAAACATATATATTTTGAAAAAGATATGGGTTTTTGCTCTAAAAATGATTGGTAATATTCTTCAAATATTATCTAAAATATATTCTAGTACTCTCCATAAAATTCTATTTTTCCAACTTATAGTAATTATGCCTAAAAACGATTTGAGATTTTAGTATTTTTCAAAAACAAATCTAGTCTTAAATTATTATAAATATTTTCTAAAAATAAGTAATATTTATTTTGCAAATTCCCTTGTTGATTATTATCGTCGTTGATCATGACTAATCCCATGTTCCTATTTTCTCGCGATTTGGACCACTACATCGACCATGGCTATTGGACTACTGAGACATGTCAGAAAACACCGTACCACACCAGGCGACCCATCAGGCAAGATACCTTGCCATTATACTGTTTATATTCAGTCTGTATTTATTTATATATCACTGTTTATTTTTTTGTTGTTATAGTTCTTGAATTACTACATGCTCAGTGATTTTAGTTTACTTTGTTACTATCCTTTGGTTGCACATGAACCTAGAGTTAAGAGACTACCGTCTGTAGTATACATCATATACCTCGACACAGTTATACCACGAGGATGTGTGAGATGAGTAGCATGTAGAGGTTCTTGCGTGTGGGTTGATCCCCCATGCGCATGCGTTAGGGCTAACTGCTAATATAGGCGTGTTAGGAGACTTAGCAGTTAGTAGAGGTACATGGTCGTGGATGCGACTTAACAGGTACATTGGGTGGGGAGAACATTACCTGACGTATGGGCTTCTATGCACTTCCCTTATTACCTGTACGCTCTGCCGGAGACGCAGGCTCCAGGTGCCCTCTGACATTTTCTAGAGCGTTATGGACGTAGCCCCTTGCACATGATGCCCTCTGACGATCTTCGGACGTTACAGGCGTTGGCCCCTGGTGCCCTATATGGGGACTATGCCAATCCCATTTACAGCCAGGGCTCATGCGTCGAAGGATTATTTCTCAAACTGCATGTTCACTTTAGTATGGTTAGATTACCTTATCGTGTCTTGTCACTTTCTTTGATGGTGGCATATTTTATATTCAGTATTATATGGCATGTTGATGTATCTTGTTACGTCCCTCTGAGGACCTGGTTATCTCGCCAGGTGTGTGTTTCGTGATTTCTTGCAGGTACTCTAGCTAAGGCCATTCCTTCGTGGTGATTGCTCTTGGACTCGCCATTGCTCTCGCTTGCTAAATTCTTTCCTTGTATATTTTTCCATATATAATTTGGTTGGTAGTGGACTTTGTCTCCGCCCAACTATTGTGTACATGACAAATTCATAGTTACTTTTATATCATATTTATCTTTGTGGATGAGATTTAGTACCTTGGTTACTGCATTTTACAGCTTATGTATATATACGAGGGTCCATATACTTCGTATGTATACAGCTGGCATGATTACGTTCTAGTCCTACGTATTTTGGGACTGGGGCGTTACATGTTTTTGTGGTGGCCCATGCAGGTCGAGTTTGCCGTTTCGGTTACATGACTGTACCGAACATGCCTGCAATATAGGATCAGAGTTTAGAATCTCATCCACCAACTTGACTTCCTTTCTTGACTTCAAATTCCGAACTCTCGTTCGACCTCCTTGACTTGCATCTTGCTTGACTCCTTCTACCGTAAATTCTTAGTTTCGTATTTAGTAAGATGACTACACTAGTATATGCCCATAGGTTAAACACATGGCTAGATGGATTGCATTGACAATTAATATGCATGGAGATTTTATTTGAGTTGTAGAGGCATTTATTTTCCTAGAAATATGATTTTTAGAATTAGTTAATTCCAAGTTGGATAGTAGCATGTTACCACTTTCAAATGATAGTTGGAATTTTATTTTGCTATTACAAGGTGGTATACACAAAAGGACAGCTAGATCGCGAAAACAAATTTATGATTATGATTTTTAGAAATTGTGAAATAATTTATGATTTATTGGGATATATTTGGAAAACATCTTTAAATTGTGACACCTGATTTACGATTAAGTTCAAGTTTGAATTGAATATGTTAAAGTTTATCTCGAATTTATTAAAGTGTTTTAAATTATAAGTTATGAATTGTAACGACTAGAGAATATGAAGGGTTTATGATTTATGGTTTATTAGAGAGCTTGAGGTTTTAAATTGATTCTAGGATTTACGAATTTTAAGTATTTAATTTTGAGTTTGAAGAGATGATGGTAAAAATATTTGTTTAAAATATTTTGGAAGATACGAAATCAACTTGAAGGAAAGATTCAAATTTCAAATTTTGTTCTATGATCTATGATTTATAGAGTTACTTAGATTTCGAGTTTAAAGCCTTGATTATGGATGTTTAAATTTTGGTGAAAAAAAGGTTATTATTCAAGTTACGATATACAAGGGTTGTTTTGAGATTTACTAGAGATTTAAAATTTTAATTAAAATTGACAGTCTAAGATGACTGGAAAATCTTGGCGAAGTACCTTGGAAATTTTATTGGGAAAATTTTGAGGAACTCGAAATTTTTAGATCATATATTGGTAGAAGACCAAGAAACAAGTAAGGTCACCCTAGTGAGATAGAAGTATTCTACATTAGATTGCCATGCCACCTATGACTATGATATTGCATATACACAAGTGTAGTTAGTCATCGACCAAACCGATGAACATATCTTTGACTTACTCGACCTTCCCTCAAATCTAGATCATTATTTGTGACCATATACTTGTTTGAAACTTAGAAATGATTAGAGTCGTTCCCTTGACCATACCCTTATCAATGAGACTATTCTCTCTCTAGAAACCGTGCCTCTAACATATCTTATCTTGATCTACGAGATTTCCTGAATTATCCTTAATTCGTGCCTTAACCTTTTATTTATGTGCATTAACTAGTACCTTATAAAAACCCACTTTCTATTTTGATCATTTGGAATTCCCTATCATGACTTTGATATTTGAAGCACAACACTAGACTTTTCCTTCCAACCAATTTCACATACAAGACCTAGACGAGCTCACATTCATGTAGGTATATCATGTTCCACTAAAACACGTCCCCTTGTACTCTATTTTTATGGTACGACTTTCGGGCCATAAAGACTCAACTATAACCTATACCATGGTACCGATATACTTTTGACTATACATATGGACTCAATCTCGACTCAAATCTTCGGCCGATTGCGATCTACTAAATCCGTCAAATGCTTAACCTTGTGTTTTTATCTTGACTGCTTAACCCTTGTCATTTTATTTTTGTATTATCTTGATTTACTTAGACCCATACCACCTTTTACTCTTCATGCAATATTAGCAACATTTACTTTCTTCCTTCCAATTAAGCTGCTTTACTATTATTCCACTATGATTCCTCGATAGCTTATGCAACCTTGTTCCTTGTTTGATTCCCTTATGCGAAATGAAATTTGATCATGACAATCTTGGACTAGTAGAGGTTAGATTGGAGAACCCCACAACATGGATAAATGATGCAGTGGTTAAGCTAACTACGAGATTATGAGGTATAGATGGGACGTGAATAAAAATGTGCGATAATTCTAAATAGATGAGGTAAGGAATGATATATTGTGTTTTGACGAAACACTCAAAGATAGATAGACTTCTCGAATTTTAAACTTTGTTTTAAGGTAACTAAATATCAAATGAAGAATCGTCTAAAGTGTTGGTGGTTTAAGAACCAAATTTACCTATAAAATTTAGGGATGCAAATTTTTGGATAAAGGCGATGTTGACGTTATGAGGATATTAGCTTTCAAGGATGACCAATTGTTGAAGAAAGAAACATTTACATATTTGATTAAGTTCTAAGATGATCATGAATACGAATTTAAGATAAGTTTCAATTCTACCATCAAAGAGATGAGATTGTTGAATTCAAATTTTCGAGAGAGTGACTAATAAGTATTTTAGAAAAATTTGCAATTATGATGATAGAAGATTGAGTTATGAAGGTATACGGATAGTTTTCGAGATTTATCATTGAAGACGGATTTTTGATACCCATGGATGCATTGACCAACAAATACAAATCGTAGTAAGGAGATTTTAACTTCTACTTGGGCCAATTGGTTGAAAGTGTTGGAATTTTAATTTTAGAGGAAAATTTTAAAGATATATATAAGTGAGCTAGTATAAATGGAAATTATGGAATTCAAAATTTGAGACTATTTGAAAATTACATGACGAGCTAGAGGAAGCTAGAATAAAATTATACTCATATTGGTTTTTGGTAACGAGACGTGGTACGAAAGAAATTAATGGAAAGATCGATTTATGATAAGATTGAATTACATGAATATTGAAATCAAAGGATTAAGAAGATTATTACCTACCTATGAGGTTGTCTTTCTTAGGTTAATATTAAGGTTGATTGAGCTTAGTCATTAATTGATTGACATGATCGAAATCTAAAACCATCGAAATTTTATTCTAGTCGATCGAATGACACGTTGCCATTGAAATGTCACTCGCTTCCTCGGCGAATATTACGTTTGCATTCTCGTGATCTCGTATATCTATTCAATTAAACACTTTCCATCCCCTTCGCCCTACCTACCCTAATTTTTCCTAAATTTCGAGAACGAAATTCTTTTAAGTTGGGTAGGATGTAAAGCCCCTAAATTTCTACTACGATTTTTTTAATTATTGTATTTAATTTTCTTTTATATATACTTCGTATTTGTGCGTCGTATACTAATTCACATTTGTAGCATGCGAGATCTGCGTTTCGTAATTTCTCGCCGAGTGCGAATATGTACGAGGTACATATTTTGTAAAACATTTTATTTGAGATTTTATATATGTAAAAGAATTTAGTTTTTTTCAAAATAATACGTGATAAATATTTTTATTTCTAAAGAGAGTTATTTAGTTCGTCATTTAAAAATGAGTAGTGATTTGAAAAATTGTGGTATTTCCAAAAGATTTGCGAAATATGATATTTGCTTATTAATATACTTTGTTATTATAAAAGCTAGTTCATAATTAATATTTATCGTGATTTTCAAAATTAATTATTACCATATTTATTTAATTGCGAAAATAATATTTGGGATTTTGTTAATTTTAAATATTTGATTAAATATGGTAAATTAAATTGCAAAAGATTTTATTGGCTTTATTTAAAATATTTTAAATTAAGTATAGAATTAATTTGGATTTGGATTTGATTTGAATTGGCTTTAAAATCTATTTAATTACATGAGGAATTATCTATTGGGTATTTAAATAAAACCCAATCTTTATCCAACTGGGAATTTCCACCTCCTATAAAAGGAGAGGTACTCCTCCAGTATTTTTCCATCCACAACCAAGTGCATCGTGTCGGTGCCTCCTCTCCTCCACTATTATATTTTTTTTCATACAAATATAATATTTTTGTTCTGTATCCGACAATTCCGGATACCCCGTACGTGTCTCGCAGGACACGACGGTTCTGCCATCACCATCCACATCTTCCCGAATCCTGCCGTCACCGTCATCATCCTCACCACCACCATCGTTCCCACCGGCACCACCGCAGTACCTTCGGCCACGTCCAGCCACCACAACCGGCACTCCGGCCTCCACCTCTCGGTCCCAGCCCAACACAGCAATACCACCACCCTCAATCCGTCGCCCTCTCCATACCCCTGACATTTCCGCCAACACCTCGACGCCATCACTACCGTCATCCCCACCACGAAACACCACAGCAAAAAGAAAGGAAGAAGGGAAGGGGAAACCCTTACCTCGGTCATCCGATGCGGGTAGCACGGCCAGCCACCGTGCCACTTCGGTCGACGTCCTCCCCGTCGCATCCACAGCGTCAGCTCCCTCATCAAGGTTCCGGTACCCGGACGCGGACATGACGATGATGATCCAGGTGAAGAATACCGCCGACATTGGGCGCCTACGTGTCCTTCCTCGAGTACACCAACATCGAGGGGATGATCCTCTTCTCCGAGCTCTCCCAACGCCAGCCTCCGCCACCGCGTCCAGAGACGTGCCGCCCCCATCAACGTCTGCCGCCGCCTCCTCCAGGGCAGCGCGCCCCCGGCGCCCTCCGCCCCGCCGTGCCGGAGCGCCCGACCGCCGAGTACGAGCCAGGCCGAGCCGCCGGTCACCGTTTTCTCCACCTTTCCACTTTCCCCGCCGAGATCAGCCGCCACGGCAAGTAGATCCGCCGTGCCTTCGACGTCGGCGCCCCAGCCGACGAACCCCGCCACCATCCGCCGCCTCCGGCTTCCCCCATCCACAGCCACCGCCGACCCTTCTGAAAACCCCCTCCCTCCTCCATGACCGCCGCCGACATTGGTTTCCTCCGCCCCGCCCGCGCAAGCGTCGACCATGCACCGTGCCACCACCGCTGGAAAACCCTAAAAAATTCCCAAATCGACCGGCCGGAGCAGCGCTCGTCCGACCCCGAGCCATCGGTGAGCCGCTCCGCCAGGATCCCGCTCCCGCGCGTCTCGCCGCGGATCTGCCCCTCCGTTGCCGGAGCTCCTCCGGTCGCCATCTCAGCCCTCCGCCGAGGTGAGAGCTCTCTCCCCCTCTCTTCTCTCTCTCTCTCCCTCTCGCTGAAAGTTGGGGAAGGGATTGAGAAGGATTATTTTTTTATAATAATATTATTATTATTATATATTATTGATACTGATCTATTACTATTCATTATTATTATTATTAGTTTTATTATTATTGTTATTATTAATATTTATTATTGTTAATATTACCATTAGTATTATTATGATTATATTAACTCATATGAATATCATTATTATTATTATTTTTTTATTATTTTATTATTATTAGTTATTGTTATTATTTTATTATTTTCTAGCAAAATTTAAGGTTAGTTTACAACAATAAAATATTCTTCTAGATTATATCTGCTACCTATAAACATATATATTTTGAAAAAGATATGGGTTTTTGGTCTAAAAATGATTGGTAATATTCTTCAAATAATATCTAAAATATATTCTAGTATTCTCCATAAAATTCTATTTTTCCAACTTATAGTAATTATGCCTAAAAACGATTTGAGATTTTAGTATTTTTTAAAGACAAATCTAGTCTTAAATTATTATAAATATTTTCTAAAAATAAGTAATATTTATTTTGCAAATTCCCTTGTTGATTATTATCGTCGTTGATCATGACTAATCACATGTTCCTATTTTCTCGCGATCTGGACCACTACATCGACCATGGCTATTGGACTACTGAGACATATCAGAAAACACCGCACCACACCAGGCGACCCAACAGGCAAGATACCTTGCTATTATACTGTTTATATTCAATCTGTATTTATTTATATATCACTGTTCATTATTGTTATAGTTCTTTAATTACTACATGCTCAGTGATTTTAGTTTACTTTGTTACTATCCTTTGGTTGCACATGAACCTAGAGTTAAGAGATTACCGTCTGTAGTGTACATCATATACCTCGACACAGTTATACCACGAGGATGTGTGAGATGAGTAGCATGTAGAGGTTCTTGCGTGTGGGCTGATCCCCCATGCGCATGCGTTAGGGCTAACTACTAATAGAGGCGTGTTAGGAGACTTAGCAGTTAGTAGAGGTACATGGTCGTGGATGCGACTTAACAGGTACATTGGGTGGGGAGAACATTACCTGACGTATAGGCTTCTATGCACTTGCCTTATTACCTGTGCGCTCCGCCGGAGACGCAGGCTCCAGGTGCCCTCTGACGTTTTCCAGAGCGTTATGGACGTAGCCCCTTGCACATGATGCCCTCTGACGATCTTCGGACGTTACGGACGTAGGCCCCTGGTGCCCTATATGGGGACTATGCCGATCCTATTTACAGCTAGGGCTCATGCGTCGAAGGATTGTTTCTCAAACTGCATGTTCACTTTAGTATGGTTAGATTACCTTATCGTGTCTTGTCACTTTCTTTGATGGTGGCATATTTTATATTCAGTATTATATGGCATGTTGATGTATCTTGTTACGTCCCTCTGAGGACCTGGTTATCTCGCCAGGTGTGTGTTTCGTGATTTCTTGCAGGTACTCTAGCTAAGGCCATTCCTTCGTGGTGATTGCTCTTGGACTCGTAATTGCTCTCGTTTGCTAAATTCTTTCCTTGTATATTTTTCCATATATAATTTGGTTGGTAGTAGACTTTGTCTCCGCCCAACTATTGTGTACATGACAAATTCATAGTTACTTTTATATCATATTCATCTTTGTGGATGAGATTTAGTACCTTGGTTACTGTATTTTACAGCTTATGTATATATACGAGGGTCCATATACTTCGTATGTATACAGCTGGCATGATTACGTTCTAGTCCTACGTATTTTAGGACTGGGGCGTTACAGAGTTTTCCAGGCTTAGTCGGTTTGCTCCCACCTTGGTAGCGACCGAGTTCGATAGAGCCCAACGATTTCAGCAGGGACTCCACCTGAAGATTTTGCTGGCGGTAGAGCAGTTTGAGCACCAGACTTTTGATGCAGTATCGAGGGCGGCTAGGAGGCATGAATATACCTCCCAGAGGATTGTGGATAGGACCGGAGGTCGAAAGCGATCTCACGGCCAGATGAATCAGTCGTCAGCACCAGCCCCGACAGCTAGGGCCTTGACCATTTGAGCTCCGAGAAGGACAGCTTCAGTTACGTCGGTTCAACATTCAACCCCGACGTATCCTCAGCAGAAGAAGAAGCAGTCTTCCACCATAGGCTGCTCTTATTGTGGAAAGCCTGGACATGTTGTTTCAGAATGTCGCAAGGCACGAGGGTTGTGTTTGCTTTGTAGTACGCTGGACCATAAGGTAGGGTCCTATCCGTTGAGGACTGACTCCGCACCAGCTATGACCAGTTCATCGGTTAGGGGACCAGCCCCAGTACCAGTCCAGCAGCAGTTTCCATCCCCGAGGCCATTGCCGACGCAGACCCAAGCTTTTCAGCAGCAAAGGCCTCAGCAGTATACCCAAGCACAAGTTTAGAATCGACAGAAAGGAATCCAGCAGAGGGGGACGGCACCCAGAAGACAAGGGCAACTGTTTGCTTTAACCATGGGACAAGAAGGAGTGGCACCAGGTGAGGTAGTGGCAGGTACTATTCTCGTCAACACCTTTTCGGCTTCAGTATTATTTGACTCTGGTGCATCGTATTCATTTATGTCTGCACGATTCGCGACACGGATAGGACTGGAGCCTGAGTCATTATCAGTAAGGCTCAATATACTTACTGGTAACGGTCTTGTGGGAGTAGATAGAGTATTTTCCTCGTACCGGATCATAGTTAGCGGTAGAGAGTTTCCCGCTGGATTGATAGAATTCCCGATGGCCGATTATGATGTGGTCTTAGGAATGGATTGGTTGAGGGACCAGTATGCTAGGATAGACTGCCATATTGGCAGGGTTGTTTTTAGCATTCCAGGTGAGCCAGAGTTTTTCTTTTCTCGAGGCGAAGTTGAACCTTCTCTTCCAGTATTGCGGATGGCAGTGGCAGCATTTCAGTTATCCCGGATCGTCGAGAAGTTTCCAGATGTTTTCCTCAAAGAGCTTCCAGGGATGCCGCCAGAGCGAGAGATCGAGTTCACCATAGACTTGATCCCCGGGACCGCACCAGTGTCAGTGAAAGTCTACAGGATGGCGCCGTCAGAATTGGAGATATTGTACAAAATGATTGAAGAACTCAGGACCAAGGGATTCATTCGTGCTAGTAGATCGCCTTGGGGAGCCCCGATGCTTCTTGTAAAAAAGAAGGATGGTATGTCTAGGTTATGTGTTGACTATCGTACCTTGAACTCAGTGACAATCAAGAACAGATATCCTCTCCCGAGGATAGATGACTTGTTTGATCAACTCAGAGGAGCGACAGTATTCTCGAAGATTGATTTACGGCCAGGATACCACCAGATCAGAGTCAGAGAGCAGGACATCCCGAAGATGGCATTCAGATCTAGATATGGGCATTGAAAGTTCCTTGTTATGCCATTTGGAGCAACCAATGCCCCGGCTATATTTATGGACCTCATGAATCGTATTTTAATGCCTTATTTGGATCAGTTCATGATCGTGTTCATAGATGACATCCTGGTCTACAGCAAGAGTGAAGCAGAGCATGAGCAGCATCTCAGAGCTGTCCTCCAGATTCTCTGAGAGCACCAGTTGTATGCTAAGTTTAGTAAATGCGAGTTCTGGCTCGATCGCATTTCGTACTTGGGTCATATCATCACCAGAGGAGGAGTAGAAGTGGATCCCTAGAAGATCATGGCTATTGAAACGTGGCCAGTGCCCAGCACAGTTGTAGAAGTTTGCAGTTTTCTTGGATTGGCCGGCTATTACCGACGGTTTGTTTCGAACTTTGCTTGGATTTCAGCACCACTGACGCAGTTAACCCGCAAGGATGTACAGTTTTCTTGGACCGCAGAATGTCAGGATTCTTTTAAGAAGTTGAAGCGAGGCTTGATGATGGCACCCATTCTCACCCTTCCAGATGGGACCGGAGGATTTTTAGTGTATTGTGATACTTTAGGCAGAGGTTTAGGATGTGTTTTGATATAGCATGGGAAGGTAATAGCTTATGCGTCACGACAACTTCGTGATCATAAAAGGAATTACCCAACCTACGACGTGGAGCTGGCAGCCGTGGTGTTTGCACTAAAGCTTTGGAGACACTACTTGTATGGAGATAGGGTAGAGATTTTCACCGATCACAAGAGCCTGAAGTATGTATTAACCCAGAAGGATCTCAACATGCATCAGAGGAGATGGCTAGAGCTGCTTGTGGATTATGATATCAACCTGCAGTATCATCCTGGGAAAGCTAATGTTGTTGCGGATGCATTGAGCAGAAGAGCCGGAGTCTATTTTCTGACAGCGTAACCAGAATTATTAGCAGATATTCAGAAGATGGGTATAGAAGTTGTCCTTCCTACCAGTATGGCATTGATGGCCAACATGCAAGTTTAGTCTAGTATAGTTGAGAGAATCAAGATAGCTCAGTCATCAGATTCTAAGCTTCAGCGGCTTAGGACAGAATGTGTAGCAGGGCGAAGACCAGAATTATGTATCCATAAAGACGGTACACTTTGACATGTAAGCGTATTTGTGTACCCAGTAGAGATATCAGACAGGAAGTCATGACCGAAGCTCACAGTTCTCAGTATTCGATTCATCCCGGTGGCACGAAGATGTACCGAGATATCCGTCAGCACTTTTGGTGGAATGGCATGAAGAGGGAGATAGCTCGGTTTGTCTCTCGGTGTTTGGTTTGCCAATAAGTCAAGGCTGAACATCAGAGACCAGCTAAATTTTTTCAGCCCTTATCAATTCCAGAATGGAAGTAGGAGCATATAACTATAGATTTCGTGACTGGATTACCTAGGTCTCCGGCCGGTAGAGATGCTATTTGGGTTATAGTTGATCGGCTCACGAAGGTGGCTCACTTTCTCCCATTCAGAGTTGGTCAGTCGATGGCTTAGCTAGCAGAGATATACCTTAGGCAGATCGTCTGACTTCACGGTGTACCAGTCAGTATCACCTCGGACAGAGATTCAAGATTAACGTCGCACTTTTGGCGTAATCTGTAAGAGAATTTGGGAACTCACCTCCAGTTCAGCTCAGCTTATCACCCGCAGACAGATGGTCAGTCGGAGTGCACGATCCAGACTCTTGAAGATATGTTGAGATCTTGTACACTCGACTTCGGTGGTTCGTAGGAAGATCACCTGCACCTGGTAGAGTTCTCGTACAACAATAGTTTCTAAGCCAGTATCCAGATGGCACCGTTCGAGGCACTGTATGGCAGGAAGTGCAGATCCCCGCTAGCATGGGACGATGTTGGAGAGAGGCAGATGCTTGGCCCAGAAATGATCACTCAGACAGTTGAGGTAGTCAGGAGAGTTAGAGATCATCTTCGTGTTGTACAAGATCGCCAATGCCATTGGGCCGATTCTCATCGACGTCTCCTCGAATTTTTTGTCGACGACCATGTATTCCTTAGGATCTTGCCTAACCGTGGCATCATTCATTTCGGCGTACAGGGAAAGCTTAGTCCTAGGTATATGGGGCCGTTCGATAGCCTGGAACGAGTAGGAGATGTGTCCTATCGTCTCGCTCTTCCGCCGTCTCCGAGTGAGGTGCATGACATGTTCCATGTATTCCAACTACGATGGTATATCCCGGACCCGAGCCATATCCTGGATCATTCGGAATTGGTTGTTGGTACCAACCTTTTGTATGAGGATAGGCCCGTGTCCATATTGGACCTGAGAGAGAAGATACTCAAGAACAAGACTATCAAGTTAGTCCGAGTTGCATGGGGTCATCACTCTTTGAGTGAGTCAACATAGGAGCGTGAGGATGATATCTGATCACGATATCCCGACCTATTTGACTCGTAAGGTATAATGTCTTTCTTATGCCTTACGCTCTAAATTCCTTGCTTGAAATGAATGATTGCAAGGTAGATTGCTTGAATATAGCCTGTCCTTGCCTCTCTAGCCTCTTAATTAAATTCCAAGGACAAAATTCTTTTAAGGTGGGTAGAGTTGTAATGACCATGGTTCGTATTACGTATTTTGGTATACGTGTATGTATTTTGACTCATATTACATGACTTCTTGCTTGGTCTATTTGGCATTTTCTATTGCTTGGTTCGGTTCGGTTTGGCTTGGTTTGGTTTTATTTATGAACCAATCCCGACCTACCCCCACCCTCATTATTTATTAATCCCACTCTCTTCTCTCTCCTCATTATCACTTTAATAACTCTTCTTCTTCTTCATTTACTCCTCTCCACATACACCTAAGAGCCCTAGGCAAGTACAACTTGCTTTATGATGGATCTTAAGTTTTATTGTTCTATTCTCTTCTTTACATGATTATAAGCCTCTTTAGAACTTAGAGTTTTTATTTTTATGGATAGATTCTTCTAGATCTACGTTGTAACTTGGGATTTCATAAGTTCATGGAGTTTTTCTTGGTTTTGATCTGCTAAAACTTGTTATTTTTGAAAACTAATAGTTCCATGAGCAAGAGCACGGAATTTTATACGAATTTGGTTTTTGATTCAACTCATTTCGAGTTAAAATAAAGTTTTTATGGCCAAAACAAGTTTTCTGAATGTTTCATGTCGGCTGAATGTAAAATTTTATCCAGAATGTGAAATTTTTCGCAGGGAACCCTGTTTATGCGTATTTTACGCTGGATGGTAACCCTTCTCTTTTGCGTATTTTACGCAGAATTAAATTTTGGTGTAAAAAGTGCACAGAATGACTGTTTTTGCCAAGTTTAGCTATTTTCTAGCCAGAATTTCAAAAAAATTAAAACATGAAATTTTTAGATCTCTGTTTTGCCTCTTCGAAATTCTTTGGAGTACCTCATTTGGAGTTCGTATGTGGAAGTTATTCCCCTGTCTCCTGAGCCGCATGATTCCTCCACAGCTCTTGCACCCTATTTATGTTTAGTTATTGCATATATGCTCATACCAGGTTAAATGTTAATTTTAAATATGTTCCATGACACGATGGTAATCCGTTGTGGTACACTTTTGACGAATGACATGACATAATAGTGGCCCGTCGTGGCGCACTCTTGACAGTGAATTTGACATGATATATATCTTGAATGCTGTTGCGACGGCTAGCAAGTCATGACAAGATTGAATGGCCTGGACACCGTGGGTGATTGTGTTTGTACAAAATGAACCGATAATGTTTTGTATCATGTCTAGGACAGGGATCCCTGAGTACCACGGTCAGGGGTACCTACTGTAAATGGCTAAGGCTAATAACTAGAATAATTCAGTAGTCATGAGAGATTTCCCCAGTTACAGGCGATCCCGTTATCCCGGCCACCATTGTTGGACTTGTAGCCTACCAACGAGTAGGGCACATGTCTAAATTCACTAATACATGGAAAAGAATGAGGCATTGCTTAATGAATCCAAGTTGCCTGGATAACCTGGATTAGCTGCAGGGCTTGTGGCTGGAGGAACATCTCACTGCACATTGCTAGTAACTAGGCTTGTGATAACCCTAGTTAGTTAATGTAGAAAGTCGTAGTCACTGATTGGCCGTGAGCGATTGTATGGTGTAGATTCAGTGCTCGAATATTGCAAGCATGATCGCATGATTGTCACTTTTAACAATAAAGATCAGAGGCTAAGTTCTGTTCAGACGAAGGGTTACAACCCCGGTCCTTGTTTGGTTTAAGGGTTATAACCTGGCTCCCGGAGCAGTTCTGTGTCCTCTCTTCGTTTATTATCTTATTGCACCCCACATCATGCTCGTCATGTTTCACTTTACCAACAAGATTTAGAGACGGAGTTCTATTCAGGTGAAGGGTTACAACCCCGATCCTTATTTGGTTTAAGGGTTGTGATTCCCTAGTACTCTAATATGACTATTGTTATTTTTTTATCACTATCAGGCTCTTTCATAATTACTTTTAATATTTGTTCTGATATGCTGGTTTTAGTTCTTAAGTGAAGCCTCCTTTGTGGCACTTACTCTTTCTGGAATCTGACCTAGCTGGTTTTGTATGGCCAGATTTCGGAGCAGCTCCAGAGGATCTACCGACTTTTTCGCCCGATGGTGACCACCAGGCATAATCAGGGCAACTAGTGGGTTTATATTTTTGGCTCTCCCACTCTATTGTAAAATTATTGTTTTGAGGCGGTTAGCCGGCGAGCACCTGTTAGCTCGTATTGCATACCTTATTTACTGTCTACCTACGGGCTGTAGCATGATTGACAAATCCTAGGGTTGATCATGTATTACTGAACTCTTACTAGTCCTCGTATTTTGTAACGACTAGCTTCATGATCAGCTGAATATGTAATGTCTGGGACGCCTTACAATTGTATATTTGGTGATCTTATATCTTGTAACTTTACTTGTTTGCTTGAGATTGAGACATTTAGGCTTGTTATTGAGCATAGGAGACTGATGGATTGTAGTTAAACCCTCATGTATCTAGACAGCCGTGAACGTATAGCGAGGTGGGTTGCACTTCAATATACGTAGCTGGCTATGTTCGCTTCCGCTCTCCAGTATTCTGGTTATGGGACGTGACACTCTCTCTCTCTCTCTCTCTTCCATGTAAATTCAATCGGAACCATAATTTTTTATTTGCTTCATTTTTAAGGCATCCAAAAAATACGAAGATATTACAAAAATTCAGAAGAAGAATGACGTCAGGTGAGCTATGTTTCTTTCTTCCATCTCTTCCAATTTATAGGGTTTTTGAGTTTTTTCTTTCATTCTTTCATGCTTCTTTATTAGGGTTATCTCCAAGCATGATCTCGTTCTCCGTCACCTTGAAGAAAAGCCCTTTTCCAGAAGCACATGGAAGGGAGTAAAATTTGAATTTTTATTTTATTTTCTTTCTTTCTAATCCATCGACTGACATCATGTGTTATAATTCAAAGTTTGTTTTGTAGAGAGCGCATGACGAGATCGTTTGTCTGTATCGAATGCTTTCATCAGGGTAGGACTCGTCGAGTCCTTCTAAGGGCGCAATGCGCCCAGATCGAATGCTATTGTCAAGGGAGGCTTGATCAACCCTAACAAGAAGCTGAAGGTCGACTCTAAGATTTTTTTTCGACACACCAGTTTTGATATTCTATTTGGTAGAAAGTGGATATTTTGTTTCAATTTTTTTGCAATCAATAGTGATGAGTGCAATTTGATTAAAAAAAAATTGGACCTTTTCATTCGGGTTCAATGATCGTAGGTGGAAATTCCAAAGACGGGGTATCCCTTCCGAGGAAGGAAACTAGGTAACTGCAACATGTAGCAAGTGTGGGATCTTGGTCTTGGATAAGTTGGTTCTTGAAGTTCGTGATTCAGTTTGGTCCATCTTCAAGGTTAGAAATCTTCCAATCATGATCATTAAAGTATTGTATTATAGAATTATGTCGCTTCTGGTATAGAAAAAATTACATGATAGATTACCTATTCTAAATACTTAAGCAATATGTTAAAGTATGTATTGAAAGAGAAATAAAGAATGAACCTGGAGACCGAGGTTTCAGAATAAATGGTCATCTGGCTCTCTATTCTAAAAGAAGTTGTTTTACTAGGTTTCCTCAATATATATTGTAAAACCCTAAATTTCTACTATTTTTTTATTTTTATTAAATTTGGTACCGGTTTAAAATTTTGTATTGTACGTCGCGTAGTCGTATTGTATGTCTCGCACGAAATTTTAATTTTCGTAATTGCTCGACGAGTGCGAATATGTGCGAGCGTACATATTTTTAGAAAAACATTATTTCTTATTTTTATAGTTTCAAAATAATATATGTAATATTTAATTTAGCTATCAAAATTTTCTAAATTTATGATTTTATGTATGAAAAGCCTTTTATTTAGAATAAATAATATTCTTAGTGCATACACATATTTCATAAATATTTTGCTAGTTTATTTTAAATAAAAATATAATTTTCAAGATTTATTAATATTAATAATTTATTATTCAAAAGATATTTAAAAATATTAATATAATTTTTGAAATTATTATTATTAGTATTTTTGGAAAATATATTTCAAAATTATTGTGGAGATTTAAATCTTGATTTGAATCTGTGGATTTATTTAAATAGTTAATATTTGAAATTTAATTTATTCCATTTGATTTTAAACTAAGAGAATTTAATTTGATTTAAATTAGATTTGGATTTGGATTTGATTGGTTTTAAATTAAACTACAAATTATCTAAATTGGGTTTGAACTACTCCTAATCCTTATCCAATTGGGAATTCCCACGTCCAATAAATAGGCAGGTACTCCTCCAATTCATTATTCATCCACAACAATTTTCTTCACAAATCTACGTGCATCGTGTCTGTGTCCATCCAAAATCTTATTCCATTATTTTACATGTACATTAATTATCTCCATCTCCGTGTCGGACACAACCCGACACCATTTTCCCAATTATTTCTAAGATCTAATCCTAGCCCAGTGCCCCGACCTCATCTTTCCCTCTACCCCTCCTCCTGGCCACAGGACAACAGCCATTGCCGTGACCACCCAAGTCAACACCGTCACCGTCACAAAAACCATCTCACCCATTGTCATCCCAGCCTTCCCGACCATCATCACGAACCCCGCTCCTCCACCATCTCCCTGCAGCCTCACCGACTGGATTCTGCCAGGCCACCGTCCTTTCGACCAGCACCACCTCGGAAACCCAACGCCACCAGAACCACTCCCCATACTTCTCCTCCCCGACATCACCACCACGGCCGACGGCCAAACCCGACACAACCAAACCACCATCCCAGTTACCTCCATCCCCAACCTCCAGCACAAAATATCTCCACCTCCGCCAAATCCTTTTCCCGGCCATCGCCACCACCTCAGCCAATGACTTTCCAACACCACCGACACCAGAAAACCCAAAAAGAAGAAGAAAAAAACCTAAACTCACCTGATCCCGACCCCTTCATCTTCCACGGTGAGCCGCACAACACCAAGACCCTTGCTGCCGAGATCTCTCTCCCCGACCACGCGAAGGCTCTGAACACCGAAACCCTCCACCGCCGCCATCGTGACCTCTGCGTGTGACCGCCGGAACCCGCCTCCACCGTCGCCACGAATGGCAGTGCCCCCCGCCGAGCCGTGCCCTAGACCTCCGCCGCCGTGTGAGACCGCCCTCGGCGCACCCTCCGCCGCCTGAACCCTCTTCCGCAGCCGGCGACGGCAGCGCCTCCATGAAACCCTCTCTTCGTCGTCCTCGGACCACCGCACAGCGACCGACCCCTTCGGTTGCCAGCACCCCCACGCCGGCGCCTCAGCCACCTAACCTCTCTCCTCCGCCGACTCGATTCCGGAGCCACCACAAACGCCGACCTCCGCCTCCTTCCGCTGGCCGCTCGTCACCTCCGAACGCTCTCCTCCTTCCCCTGCACCGCGAACTTCGCCGCCTCTGCCGCGAAGCCGAAACCCTCCGACTTCCTCCCTCCGATCATCTCTCCCTCGCAGCCCCTCTCTCCCTCTCCGTCCGGCTCAGCTCCCCGCTCTCTCACTTTCACTCTCTCGCTCTCTTCCTCGTCCCCTTTCTTTCCATCTTTTTTTTTCTTTTTCTTTTTTGCTTCTCTCTCTCCTTCGGTAGAAGAGAACGGAAACGAGTGAAGTTTATTTTATTGGTTTATTTATTTATTTTTCTTTTTCTCTCTTTCTTTTTTATTTTGTTATTTTACTGTTAATTGAGTTATTTTCTTTATATTATTGTTATTATTATTATTAGCATCTGTATTTATTATTATTATTATTAGTATTATTTGTATGTATGTACTGTATATGTAATTAGTATTTTCTTGTATTATTATTACTATAATTATTTTAATGGTTACTACTAGTAAAGCAGTATGTGAGTATTGTTATTATTATTATTATTATCATCCTAATTACAGTGTATATTTTATATAAAAACTACATATATTATTAGTATGCATGTTACTATAAGTATTGTTATTATTAATATTATTGTTATTATTTTGTTTTATTAATAAATAGATAGTTAACCCATTCCAAAAATTAAATAGATAGTTAACCCATTCCAAAAATTATGTTTGACAACACAATAGCCCTAAAATATTTTCCTAGATTTTTATATAATTAATTAAAATATTTTTTGGACAAATAAAAATTTAGTTTCTTCCTAGAAATTCTATTTTTGACAAACTTAGAGTTTTGGCCAAAATAAAACGATTTCTTGAATTTAAGTATTTTTGCTATAATTATTTTTGATTCATAAAAACTATTTTTATTATTGGTAACAGCAATATTATATACTAAGATATTGTTGTAAATGTTCTATTTATACAAATACGGATTTTAACATTATAAATAATTTTCGATAATTTTTTATATATTTTATTATCCATTCTTCTTTGATTTTCTCCTTTCCATGACCAATCACGTTATTTCTATTCCTTCGCCAATTTCGAGACTACCGTATGTCCACCTTAACTAATTTGACCCTTCTGGACCCAATAGAACTGTCCGTGCCACCACCCGAGATCACCATGTACAGTTGTTGCACCGAAGTCATGGTTCATGCCAGCTTGATCATTGCGATACACCAGGCGCTCTACCAGGCAAGACACCTTGCCATTTGCTGTTTATTTATTTTAGCTCATATTTCATGCATTATTATTTTCTTTATGCAAAATAAACTGTGATACATAGCATAACCTGTTAGAACTTACTGTTCATTTATATTTTCTGCTATGTATTATTTTTCTTACACATTAAACCTAGATTAAGGGACCACCTTGTGTGTTGCATTCATTGGCCTTGACACGTTGTACCACGAAGTTGTGTGTCGCATGTAGAACACGGACATGCGTGACTGGCTGGCCACCGGTACGTATAAGCCGTGCGATAGGAATAACCGCTAATAGAATTGCATGCTAGTTTGACTTAGCAGTTATAGAGGTTTACTGTTGTGGATACCACATAATAGGCATTGGGTGGGAAGAACAGTTCCTTAATGTATGGGTCATATATGCACTGCCCTGATAGCCGGTTATCTTCAGTGGGAGGTACGGTCCTGATAGCCGATTATCTCCAGTGGAAGATACGGTCCTGATTCCTGATATCCCTGATCCGGCCTATACGTCAAAGGTTTGTTCTTTATTGCATATTCACTATAGTACGGTTAGGTACCCTATTACATACAATCTCTTATTTATTTGAGCAATATTTATTCAGTTTATATGGCATGATATTATGTGTCTTGTTACGTCCCTCTGAGGACCTGGTTATCTCTCCAGGTGTGTGCTATTGTCTTTCGCAGGTGTTCTAGCTCTAGCCGTGATCTTCGCTATTTCTTCGAGGATGATTGCATTTGGATCGTCTTCGCTTCGCTCGCCAAAAATCATTTATTTTCTCATGTATTTTTCTTTACTTGTTGGTAGTGGATTTGTCTCCGTCCAACATATTGTATCAAGACAATTCATTATCTTTATATGATATCTTTTATTCATTTATTTTGTGTGGATGAGATTAGTTATGGTTCTACTGCATTTTACAGCTTATGTATTCATACGAGGGTTCCATATATTGGAGAGTACTTCGTATGTATACAGCTGGCATGTCTACGTTCCTAGTTCTACGTATTTTGGGACTGGGGCGTTACATGTTTTTGTGGTGGCCCATGCAGGTCAAGATAAATTGTTTGGTTACTTCACCGTACCAAGCAAGCCTGCGTATAGGATTAGAAGTCTAGGATCTCATCCACACACTTGACCTCTTTCCTTGATTTTATCTACCATTTGACTCATCAATTGCATCTTGCTTGCTTCCTTCCATCCCTATTCTTATCATCCCTTCGTGCTTGCTAGAGATTGACCCTACTAGTTAGTTGTCCCAAAATGCCATTAGTTTAATTCTTTAAGTTGGGAAGAATTTCTTATGAACTAGCAACCCCTTTTGACCTAGTACTGACCTATATTAGCAAGCTTATTTAGATCCTAGAATCTAGAGGACCTAACCCTTCTAGCCAACCAAGGACTTGGACAGAAGACTATAGGACGACTGTATGACTTAGAATCATTCTACCTTCTTTAAGTCTTAATCTCTCGTACCTATGTATTTACCGTTTTGACTAATGATGCTAATGTAGCCTAGTTTTTGCAAGCTTATTCCTTATCGAGTTTGTTCATGACATATGCTATTGAGCGCTCACTAGCCTATTGTCTAATCAGAACCGGTGCATAATGGTCTGATCAACCAAGTGCACTTTGGTTCGCTTTTGTCTATTACTCTACGTGGATGGGGATATAATTAAACTTGGCCCTTACAATCCCATCCACGACTGCCTTAATAATCCTTTTAAAATTATTCGATCGTCTTTGAATCACGTATTCGTATTCGATAACGCCTCCTTCGAACTCTATATTGCTTTCGCCTTCACCTATTTTAGAAGAACGAAAGCGTTGTACTAAAACTTCCTCTAAGCCTTCATATCGATTATGACCATACCGTATTGTTTTTCTACGATCTAGATCGTGATTTCTTACGACATAATTTTGTGAAAACATTGTCATCGTTGGATCTCCATTAATACCCCTTGTGTCCTCTCACCCCCTACTAATCCTTAATTTCGAGGAAGAAATTCTTTAAAGTTGGGTAGGATGTAAAACCCCTAAATTTCTACTATTTTTTTTATTTTTATTAAATTTGGTACCGATTTAAAATTTTGTATTGTACGTCGCGTAGTCGTATTGTACGTCGCGCACGAAATTTTAATTTTCGTAATTGTTCGACGAGTGCGAATATGTGCGAGCGTACATATTTTTAGAAAAACATTTTTTTCTTATTTTTATAGTTTCAAAATAATATATGTAATATTTAATTTAGCTATCAAAATTTCCTAAATTTATGATTTTATGTATGAAAAGCCTTTTATTTAGAATAAATAATATTCTTAGTGCATATACATATTTCATAAATATTTTGCTAGTTTATTTTAAATAAAAATATAATTTTTGAGATTTATTAATATTAATAATTTATTATTCAAAAGATATTTAAAAATATTAATGTAATTTTTGAAATTATTATTATTAGTATTTTTGGAAAATATATTTCAAAATTATTGTGGAGATTTAAATCTTGATTTGAATCTGTGGATTTATTTAAATAGTTAATATTTGAAATTTAATTTATTCCATTTGATTTTAAACTAAGAGAATTTAATTTAATTTAAATTAGATTTGGATTTTGAATTCCATAGACAGCGAAGTCGATGAATGGGAACCTCCTGTCTCGAACATTAACACCGACACTTGTCATCATGGCATGGGCCATTTGTGTGCATAGATTGTTTTTGGGACAGACCAAGTCTCGTCCAACTACCGTGACATAGTGTTGAGTCCCGAGGGGTGCTGCTAATGAAGCTGCGAGGCCGGCCAGAGCATCAGCCTCCAGGTTTTGTAACCGAGGTACGTGTTCTATGAAGAACTTGGTGAAGGTTAAAATAATATTCAATACAGCTTCATGGTAAGGAACCAGATCTTCATGGCGAACTTCGTACTGCCCTCGGATTTGATTAACGACGAGTTTTGAGTCGCCGTAAGCTTCCAGATGATTTACGCCCAGCTATTGCGCTAGCTGGAGTCCCATGATGAGAGCGTTGTACTCGGCAACATTATTGGAGCACGGCTTCGAAAGGGAGTAAGCACGCTGGATGACCACTAGATCGAGGGAGACTAAAACTACCCCCACTCCTGCGATAATTTGGCCTTTGGGGTCTGTTCTTGAAGCGCCATCGAAAAACACCTGCCAGATGGAGTTTTCTTCGATAACGTTTGATTCTTGGACCTCATCCGGGATGTCTTTATAGAGTCTGGAGGACTCTGGGATGGGGTGTGCAGCTAAAAAGTCGGCTAGAGCTTGGCCCTTGACGGCTTTTTGTGGGACGAAGACCGTATTATATGGTGTCAACAGGATTGCCCATGGAGAAAGACAATCTACAAAGGTTGGGGATTAAACAGCCCTATCCGGTTGAATGGAAGGACGTCCCGTTTCCCCCAAAATACAAAATCCCTACAATCTCTCTGTTCGATGGCAGTACTTCCCCGAGTCAATTCATCAATCATTTTGAGGTAATGACTGTTCAACTTCAGCCAAATGACGCTCTTCTTACCAGAGTGTTCGTCGGTTGTTTAGCCGGCGTAGCATACGACTGGTATAGAAGTTTGCCCGATGGTTGCATTACTTCCTTTTCAGGTCTCAAACAAATCTTTCTGGAACGGTTCTATGAAGGATTTAATGATATGACGATGTCAGCTCTCAACAAAATCAAACAAAAACATAATGAAACTGCTGAGAGCTTTATTGAACGGTTCCGCCGTGAAGCTTTGAAAATGCCTCCAGGGACTCCAGCTGCTGTCACTATTGATACTTGTAGGGCAAATCTTTTACCTATTATCAGTATGTGGACGGGATCTACCCAATTCCAAGATTGGCCCTCATTCATCGTCAACGCCAAAGCCGCTGAAGTAAGTGCCGACAAGTTTAAACAATTGGGGGTACAAATGTCTAATCCTGATCGCGATGAGCATCAGAATTCAGGTGGTGGCAATCGCCAGAACAATCGCAAAGCGAAAGAGACTTTAAACATTAACTTGAACAAAAATAAAGAATCTTTGGCTGTCAATGTGGCCCCACCTACATCTACTCCTACTCCTTCTGTACCTCCACCGAGGGAACCTCGTCCGAAAGTAGAATATTCTTTTGATGAAAATGACACTGCAAGTATCTTTGAGTGTTTACTCAAAAGTAACAAAATTCAACTCCCTGATCCAAAGAAACCTGATGAAGTCAATAAGACTGATCATCCCAAGTATTGTGTCTATCACCGATTCATTGGACATCCTACTCGAGCATGCTATGTGCTCAAAGGTAAGATTCAAGAGCTTGTCAATGCAGGTGTAGTCACTTTGCAACAAGATGAGAAGACTGTTACGACAAATATGATTTCAGTTCAATTTGGAGATTTCCCTCCGCAGAGGGTACAGCATGGTGTTATTCCGATTCCTAAAGCAACCCTTGAGATTGAGAATCTCCCGCTTCCATCCAATGAAGGTCTTGTTCCCTTGTCTCTTGTCAATGGTGAAATTATGTGGATTCATCCTAATCTTGCTCCAGAATTTGAGATATCTTCCAAGAAGAAAACTCGTTCTAAAGGCAAAACCAAAATCTGCAACATGGTATCTTTTGATCCCATTGTTGACGAAGAGATTCTGTTAGGTACCAGATCAGGAAAAGCTTATTTGAAAGATTATTCTGAAGGACAAATGGATCCTGCTTCTTCTTCCGAACCTACTCCGGCACAACCTACATCTGCTGAAGAGGTCCCTTCTACATCTTCACCAGTTGTAGTATCAATTCCTCCTAAGCCAACAATGGCTGATAAAGGCAAACAACAAGTTCGATTTGACAAACCTCTAAAGAAGTCATCTCCTACTGGGCTTGAGAAGCCTTACAATTTTGATATATTGGCTCAATTAGCCAATACACCAGCCAGGTTGTCAATCTTTGAACTCTTGCGTCTTTCTAAAGAGACACGAGAAACTCTAAGTGAAGCTCTGATGCAGGCTGAAGCTTGCTTAACTCTTCTCAAGAAGCCAGAATCAGAATCGGTCTCTTGTCATCACAGTCATAGCGTCTTGGAACTGATCCCAAATATTACCTTCACTCAGGATGATATGCTAATGGAAGATAATAGACATGATCGTCCTCTTTATTATACGGGATATGTAGATTCAATGAAGGTTGATCGCATCCTGATAGATCTAGGGTCTGCACTTTGTATTATGCCAAAGACAATGCTAGATGCATTGAAGATACCAGTGCATAGTCTTTCAACCACGATCACTACTATTCTAGGATTTAATCAAGGGAAGAGTGAACCTTTGGGCAAGATTCGTCTAAAACTCCAAATAGGCAATCTTCGCACAAAAGGT
>JANAVB010041018.1:2175519-2288024 GCA_029216955.1 Iris pallida
TGTGGAACATCACCTGGTCCTAAATACAGGATCGCATTAGACGTAGGGGTTATATTGGCCCTCTATGGTATCAGATGCCATGAATATGCAATGAAATGTCGTGCTTGTCAAAATCCATGCAGACTTCATTTATCAACCCTCGGAATTTACACCGACTGCTGCTTCATGGCCTTTTGAAGCTTGGGGTATGGACATCATAGGTCCTATTATCCTTCTTCTACGGACATCGGTTCATATTGGCGATAACCGATTACTTCTCCAAGTGGGCCGAAGTATACCTCTGGCTGAAGTCAAGACTAGCGTGTCATCAATTTCGTTAAACACCATGTCATCTATAGATTCGGTGTACCTCACAGAATCATCATGAAATGGACCTCAATTTATTAGTCAGAAGTTCACTATTTCGAGATCATCGAGTAACAATATTGCTTCGACGGCGTATAAACTGCCGCTATGTTTAGCTGAAGCCTTTAACAAAAACATTATTAAGCTCCTTAAAAAGTTTGTATCCACTAACAAACGAAATTGGGGCGAGAAACTTGGCGAATGTCTTTGGGCCTATCGAACTACAGTCCGCAATCCCACAGGCTTTACACCTTTCTCTTTGGTGTATGGCTGTGAAGCTGTCCTTCCTTTGGAGTTACAAATTCCGTCTTTAAGGATCGCTATTGCCAATGAGCTTACCACAGAAAATAATGATCTTCTTCGACTTCAAGAGTTGGAAGCATTGGATGAAAAGCGGTTAATGGCTCAACAGCATATTGAGTTATACCAAGCCCGCATCTCAAAGACATTTAATCGTAAAGTGAAGGTCAGAGCCTTTCAGCAAGGAGAACTTGTTCTAACGGTTAGACGTCCTATGACTATGACTCATATGAGCAAAGGGAAATTCGATGCAAAATGGGAAGGTCCCTATGTTGTGAGCAAAGTCTTCTCAAATGGTGCTTATCAACTTTCAGAACTTGATGGTCGAGTTGCTATGATGCCTATCAATGGCAAATTCTTAAAGAAGTATTATGTATAAATGTAAATATTTGTAAATTATCAGACAAGATCAAGTTCATAAATAAAATGCAAATTTTATTTTATCATATGATAGTACATAATATTAAAAGTCACTATCATCTTTCTCTACATTTGGACGAGGGCCACTGCCGTCCTTCTCAAAAATACGGTCAGCAAAAGAGTCGAGAACTTCCTTGCTGGATCCCACAAGAAACTTGCAGGCAGCCATCCTCATGGCTTCTTCTTCTTTAGTCCTTCCAGGTTCAAGCAGGAAGTCCAGAATGTCTCATGGTGGCTGAGGTGTAGACGAACCTTCACCCGCTTTTGCCTCCTTCGGCTGGATTGGATCGGCAGGGCGTTCTTCAGTACCCTTCTCAACCTTCGAGGCGATTTCGGCCTTCTTAGATGCTTCTCCGGACGACATTTTTATGTTGAAAAGCAGAAGTGTTCATTCCTGTCAGATTTATGCTATATTTATAGACATAAATTCCTCAAATAATGAAACGACGGTTCATCCGTTCATTTATTACATTCATCCGACGGTTCATCCGTTCATTAACTTCCGACGGTTCATCCGTTCATTTATCACATTCACCTGACGGTTCATCCGTTCATTTATTTACACTCATCCGACGATTCGTCCGCTCGTCAATATCTGACGGTTCATCCGTTCATCTATTGTGACGGTTAACCCGTTCATTTATTATCATTTGACGGTTAATTCGTTCATTTCAACATCATTTGACGATTTACTCGTTCTTTCATTGTTATCTGACGGTATTCCCGTTCACATCATTTTTTTCATATACATTAACGATTCATCATCGTTCATCTTCTACATCAGCAGCTTGTCGTTTTCGATTAAGTTGTCAATAAATATCTATCTATTATTTATATCTGAATAAGATATGCAATAAATAATAGAATCACAACAAAATGTCTTTTATTTAATCAGAATATAAGACAGTACAAAAATGCTTCCATAGCAACAAAAACAAAGATACAAAAGAGTTTCAATCAGGAAGGAGGAACAATCAAATTATTGATTTGTTGCTTCAAGGTCTGCAACTCTTCTTCATAACTAGTTGTTACTCTCATTCTTGCTTCTTCCATCCCTTTTTCTTCATCAAAAACAGGCATATCTATGGTCCTGCGGGTAATTTCAGCACTATGAGTCTCTTCATACTCATTTTTCTCCTGAATTAGGGCATTGAGTTGTTCAATCATAAGTCGTTGATTGGCAGTTTCTTCTTCAAATTCCTTCTGAAGGCGAATAATTTCCGCTTTCAATCCAGTAAGCCTCTGTCCTTTGTTCTCAGCTGCCAAAGTAACTGATTCTATCTTTGAGTTGAATTCAGCGGACTTTGCAGAATGAGCTTCTAAAAGGTTCTGAAGGTTTATCTTTTCAATATCAGCTTCTTGGGCTAGTCGCTCATATTCGGCTTGCACCAGAGAATCTATATTCTTCTTCTTGAGCTCTTTATATTTCTTGATGGATACTTCCAACTCATCCAATATATGTTCAAGAAGAATGGCTTGAGCCTCATCTCCTTGATCCCTTATGGCTCTTATTAAAAAAGAAGTTGGCTTCCAAACCATAATAAAGTCAGCTCCTTCCTTCTCTATCATCTTATGGGCAAGAGATCCCAACGATTCAAAAAAGTACTTGGTAAATGATTGTACAACTTGCTGATTGATGGCTATAGTTCCAGGAGTCGAAGCTACCCCTGTTGAGGATGGGGTAGTCGGTTGCTCAATTCTTTGCTGCTGAATGATAGGCTCTTTAAACAAAGGAGCCAGAGTGGAACTAGCTGCTCCTCCTGTTTGTTCTTCTGCAAAAAGTAAAATTATTATTTTACTAATTTGCCAATAAACAAAAAGATTAAATTAAAAAGCAGTCTTACCTTGATTGGATCTAACAACAACGGCATTTCCTGTTGGAATAGACTCCCGTTGAACGGAAGTAGCTTCAATTGCGACAGCTTGGCTGCTGCCCGCTTCAGAGCCGCAAGATAAGTGATGGCTACTACTAACAACTACCGTTGGAATAGGCACCATAGCCAGGTCCCTCGGAGGTGTTGGTAGAGTATCAAGACCTGCAAGAACTACAAATGAAGATATTAGATATCAATCTATTTTAAAGAAAGAAGATTGTTAAATCTCATTTTATACCTTGGGGTTCGGTAGCGGGACTCTCTTGCTGAACATCTTCACCAGCCACTTCTTCAGGGGATACTTCTATCTCGACGTCTTCATCAGGGTTAACAACCTTTTCTACTAACGCCTCTACTTCAATATCCTTTTTAGGATCCGAAGCATCGTCGGCGGTTTCAAGAGATATGTGTTCTTCGTTGTCCCCTTCAGGATTCTGTATATACTTATCAACATTTCCAGACGAAGAGCTTTCTTCATCCTTATCTTCTTCTTCTTCTTGGGCTGCATTCCCACTGTCAGTTGCGGTTAGATCCTCCTGCAGGCTATAACAATCTTCTAAAGCTTCGATCATTTCACGCTCTTCTTCTTCATGAAGAGTCTTTGGGGTAGGAGGAAGCTGAGTCGTCTCCGCGACAGGTGAAAGGGATTGTGTAATATTTAGCTCCTCTTCAATGATGTTTTCTCTGAGTATTTCAACTTCAGTTCTAGGGTCAAGATCTCCCCTTTGTTCAGTCTCTTCAAGGATTTTATTCCCTGATTCAGAAACAGGGGTGGGAGATGGCATTATAAATCCTGCTGCAGCATCTACTGAAGTTAGGAGTTGTTTGGAAGAAGAGGCTTCTAAATTCCTTCTGGTGACCAACTTCTTCTTCTTTCTGTGTAGAGGTCTGTCGGGACTCTCTACATTTATTGGTGCTGTTTGTTTCTGTACAGAAGTTGGTGTAGTAGCAACTTCCTGAGTTGTCTCGGCTAGCTGCCGAGATTGGGATCTTGTAGTCACTTTATCAGAAGAATGCTCCAAGACCAATTTCTTCTTTGCTGCAGGAGCAGGAGGCTCCTCTCTTCTTCTTTTCTTGGCAGGAGACTTTCCCACTCTTAGAGAGATCCGCATTGCTGCGTTTACCTCTTGTTGGAACATCATTTCTCTTGAAGTTTCTAGGGGTTCATCCGCCGGCTCGTTTGCCTCATCATTGGCAGGGATTGATAAAGCTATCCTCCCTTTCCTCAATCTTATCGCAGAAGCAAAACTATCGGCGAGATTAAAGTTCTCGGCAAAAGTATTTGCAGATGTGTAAAATACCGAGTATGTAAAGAGCATCCGAGGCCCTTGAGGAGTGCTCTTTGGTGGCATCGAGAAGGTAGCCTTTGTGTCACGGGCATTGTAGTAGGCCCAAGCTCGGGCCCCGTCAATCAAGAAACCCTTGCCCTGAAGGCAGGTGATTGCGTTCCCTACGTGGAACTGATCATACCCAAATTGTCTAGCAAAACGGCTAGGGAGGTATGGTTCCAAAAAGCATTCTTCTTCAAAGCGGTATACTAAATGAGATGGTCGAATTGTCTTCAACCATTCAAAGGCCACACGGTTTAAGGGCTGCAGTTTTGAATCTACCATGTTGAGTGGTATCTGGTCATGACCGGCCAGGAGAGGGGCGCAACAGAAGTTCTATCCTCTGTTCAAATTTAAAACAAATCTGCACTCACTCAGAGAGGTGTACTTCCATTTACCCTGAGAATATCTGCGCAAGAAGCTGCCATCTACTGGTCCCATACCAGGGTCTATTAAAGTTGGATAGTGGAGGAGTAACCATCCAAAGAGATAAGTGTACGGCAGTTCGAGACGCAGGAATTCTTTCTCTCCCTTTGCCTTCAGCATCGAGTCAACATACAAGCGAAGACTCGCATTCAATCTGCAAGTCATTGTTGATAACAAGTCAACCTTATAACCGAAGACTAGCTTGACGGCAGCAAAAAGTACACCGTGATGAAAACGGTCCACTGCACTAGATCCCGGGACCACGAATCGTCTGAGCCAGTGTGTCAGAAATCCTGCTAACTGGGCTTCTTTGGACATGGGTCTGTAACCCATTCTCAAAAAACTCTCCAAAATGTCACCTTTCTTTAAAGGTGGACATTGATAATCATCCTTCATTTCCTTATCATAATGTTTACTTTCTTCCATCATCTTCATGACTTCTGTGTTAATTAAGGGTTTGAAAAAATGAGGGTAACATTTGTCATTTTCCTTGGTTTTCTTCTCTTGAATATGATTTAAGAACAAATATGGCAACCACTTCGAAGAATAGCAAGTGTTGGCTGTAGCACTCTTATAGTACAAAGAGCAAATTTTGTAATGGCATAGCAGTTCTTCAAACACTGCTACCATTTCTGCATTTTCTTTTCTGAGTTTCTCCAACTCGTCATTTGTGGGAACAAACTCCTCATATGGAGCATCCGCCATTGGCAAGTATGAGATGTACTTCATCTCGTGAAGTGCAAACCCCATCTCTCCTCCCGGGGTCATGAAGGTTCCTGTCCTATAATTGTATCGCTCAGCCAAGGCCAAAAACATATGAGGGTTAGGAGCAAAGCCGTATACCGTGGCATGCACTGCTTGAAACAGGTTAATTTGTTGAAGTTTGTCTTGGAAGGTTGTCAGAACCCAATTTGCAATGCAATTCCATCGTTTGTAATCTGGATTCACTAATCCAGTCATTCTGATATCCTGTTCAGGGTATCTTCCTTCTTCCTTCGCAAATTCATTTGCGAATATAGGGGTTCTGACGGGCATCAGCATAGAGGAGTTTTCTGGTGGAATGCAGCTGGGTCTCAAACCTCTCAACATAACACTGTATCTGTCAGAAGAGCTGTAAAACATATCCTTCCCGTTAACCTTCTTTACAAAGATCTTCCTTGCACGAGCATCCTGGAGAAGGGTGATGTTCCAATCCATTTTCCTTGGATAGCTCGCATGAGCGTACCTTGACAAAGGAAGGCATCGAGCAATGTTAGGAATGAAGAATGATCTGTCTTCCCGGTGGACTATCATCTCCTCCATCATTGGCCTAGGCTGGGAGACTTTTTCAAAGGCGTCACCAAACAAGAATAAGGGTTTCTTGTGGATAACAGCATCTGCTGATTCCAGAGGCTGTCCATTCATCAGACATATTAAAGTTTCGTTGTCCTGAGAAATCAATATTGCTTGACGAGAAGTCGGCAGATCGTACTGAGGATAATGGACGTGAGACAAATCTTCTTTATATTCAGATTCAGACAAAGTTCCCACAAAATGTTCATAGTTTGGATCTTCATTGGTTTCAACTGCATCAAAAAAAAACAGATGAAGATCAGTACAAGTCAAAAACTCTATTTTTCAGACAAGCAAAACAGAAGAGTACACAATCCTCAGATTGCGCTAACATGGATTGCGCAACATTAGTTTGCGCATCATAATAGGGTGCGCAAACCAATCGATTGTGCTGACATTCAGCGCAAACCAATCGATTGCGCTGACATTCAGCGCAAATCAATCGATTGTGCTGACTTTCTGTCAGCACAATTCGATAGATTGCGCAGGATTACAGTCTTCATAAAAATGAAGACTGACTGTTTATGCAACCAAAAAAACCCTAAAAAGGGTGGCGCAAGTTGAACTCATCCCTAAAAAGAAATGATTTTCGAAGATCGAAGGAAGTCAAAACACCCTAAAAAGGGGTTTCGATCGGTTTTACTACCTATCAGAGCCGGGTGCGCAGACACATGTCGAGATGCTCGCCGAGCAACTCTGTCAGAGGATTCGGCCGGAGCTTTTCCCTTCACAGCGGCGGCGGCAACATTAGATCGTCGGGGCGCCATGGAAGTCGTCGGAGAAAGAAGACAGAAAGGGTTCGGGGATTTTTCTCTCAAAAGCACGAAGGAGGCAAAGTAAAAAAATGAAATGAAGAAATGGGCTATTTATAGCCTTTGAAATACGAAACGGCTGCCTTGGATTGCGCCTAAAATTTGGGGGCACTTCACTTTGCGCAGACAGCTCATCATCATGCGCAACTTGATTCAAAATTCAAAAAATTCAAAGTATTTCGAAACATTGAATCAAATCAACTTTCAAAAACTTTGAAGGGGGTCTTGTAGGTCCTAAAAAAATCAAGTTGCATCAATCAACAAAGTCAAGAGATCAAGAAACCCATCATTTAGATGAATTGCGCAGACAATAGATTGCGCAGCAAACCGATTGCGCATACTGCTTTGCGCATGTTCCCAACTGCGCAAGCTGACGTGGCAGAAGTCATCATTACCAAATCAAATCAAATCTTTTCTGACAACTGACAGCACGAATAATAAGGAGTCTGTTCGTTTCCTGTGTCGCACAGTGCTCGAGGGCGGCTGACAGCTGGCAGCGCAAACCAATCCTGCACAGTTTGAGTCTGCGCAAACCATGTATACGCAATTCAACTCTGCGCACTCCATCGATATAATTGATAAGTTACACGTGGCATTCATGCCATCGATTGCTCATTACGTGGCAACTGTTTATGCACGATCATGCGCATTTCTATCAAATGATGCCATGTGTCCATGATAGTTGGCCCACGATCCAGTAACTGTCTGCGCAAATCAATGTTGCGCAAACCAATGCTGCGTAAATCATCCTGCGCAGTCCAAAAATAACTGAAAGTTAGTTATTTTCAGAACTCTATAAATAGAGTTTCAAGTCTTCATTTTGAAAAGGGGATCAAGATCAGAGATCAGAAATCAGAGAGTTCAGGAGTTCTTGCCAAAGTGCTGCTGCATTCTTCCGAGACTTTTGTCTTCAACTTCAGAGGCTTTTGCCTTCAGTTTCCAGAGTTATTTTCAACTTCAAAGGCTTCGTCTTCACAGTTCACATCGTCCAAGGGATAAAGCAATCGTCATCAAGATTGGATTCCTATAGTTGTAATTTTCCCAGAATTCTTGTAATCTTTATTACAGTTTGTATCAATAAAGTTCTATACTTTTGTTTTTGCAAACAATAGTGACCCGATGACTTGTAACCTGTGATTCATGATTAATCTCTGCAACCAGATATTTGATAGTGGCCCGTGGCGGCGCACTCTTGACTTGTGACTTGTAACTTGACTTGACTTGATGCCGTTGCGATGGCTAACTTGACTCTTGTAACTAACTCTGACACCGTGGGTGTTCCTGCTTGCTTGCTTGTGCAATCCACTTGTCTTGTCTTGCATCATGTCTAGGACGTGACTCCCTGGTTCCCACGGTCAGGAATTCGTACTAAATATGGATTAGGCTAATGACTAGATCAGACTATAGTTCATGGAGGATTTCCAGTCACAGGCAATCTCGTTATCTGGGCGCTTTAATTGGATTTGTAGCTTGCCGACGAGTAGAGCACATTTCCAGCACACTGTCATGTGTTGCACCCTCTAAGTCACCTAAGGGTATATCGTCTCCTGGGCGATGTACCCAACCATACTTTCAACCCGCGGAAGGATAACTAGATAGTCTGCAGGGCTTGGGACTGGAGAATTCTCACTTGCATCTTGTTAGTAATTAGGCTTGTGATAACCCTAGTTAGTTAAAGTAGTAAGCCGTAGTAATTGCTTGGCCGCTGTGAATGGATGGTGTCTAGCTCTGTCTAAGCCTTGTCTAGTCCCTATACCTGGTACTCCTATACATGATTGTTTAACTTATCTTTAACAATGAATGGGCAGAGACGAGTGCTATTCAGGCGATGGATTATAACTCCGGTCCTTGTTTGGTTTACGGGTTGTAATCTGGCTCCCGGAATGGTTCAATGTCCCTAGTCGTTTATTATCCTGTTGTACTTTTATTACCTGTACTTTTCTTCCATTTTTTTAATGTTCTGATATGCTGGTTTTGTTCTTATTTCGTGGCCTCCCTTGTGGCACTTGTTCTTTCTGGGGTTTGACCCAGCTAGTTTTGTGTGGCCAGATTTTGGAGCAGCACCCGAGGATCTACCGAACATCCAGCCCGATGGTGGCGACTAGAAGGAATCCGGGCTACGAGTGGATTTCCTATTTTGTTTCACTCACTCTATTGTAAAAATATTCTTTTGAGGCGTTTAGCCAACGAGCACTTATTAGCTCGATGCACATTTACTTACTGTCTGCATACGGGCTGTAAACATGATTAACAAATCCTAGGGTTGATCATGTATGACTTAACTCTTGTTAGTCCTCGTATTTTGTAAGAATAGCTTCATGATCAACTGAATATGTAATATTTGGGACGCCTTTTATTGTATATTTGGTGGTCAAACATCTTGTAACTGTATTACTTGCTGGAGATTGAGACAATAGGCTTGACCTTAAGAGACCGTTGGCTTGTAGTAAACCCTCACCTCTAGACAGCCGTGACCGTATAACGAGGTGGATTCTATTTCAATATACGTAGCTGGCTATGTTCGCCTCCGCTCTCCAGTATTCTGGTTCTGGGGCGTGACATGGTTTAAGTGGTGGCCCATGCAGGTCTTGGCATTCAAGAAATATGAGGGTTTACCGAATAGATGTCTCAATCAGTACTCGTCCTTGATCTCCGTTCATATCCTCTGAATCTTTGGAATCTTGACCTGATCACATGCTTGTATCGTTGATCTGTCCTGGTCCTTCCTTATTGTTTCCTATGTCGTTTTCTTCAGCGGCATTGTTCATGAACCAGCCGATCAGCAAGGCAGAGCAACTCCCGTGGACCAGTAGCAACCCGGAGATCAAGCCCAACACTCCGGAGTAGCCTCCGGAGTTGTGCCTACTGGAGGAGAGCCCCCAGTTCAGCCCGTTCAGACTGTCGAGCCGGATGATGGCACTTTGGTATGTCTCATCAGGACCTTGATAGCTTCCCAAGATCACAGAGGAGACGCCTTGTACCAGGTAGTGGCAGATGCTTTGACCAGAGGCGGTCACCCAGGGAACAGCGCGGCCAACAGCTTTAAGCGCTTGAACCCTTCCTTCTTCGACGGCAGTGAAGATGCGATTGCCGCGGACGCTTGGCTTCAGGATACTGAGATAATTCTGGAGGCAGCTAGAACACCTGAGAATGAGAAGGTGGCGGTGGTATACCTGCAGTTGCTGGATTTAGCTCGCAGTTGGTGGGCAGCACAAGCCATGGGATTAGTGGCACCCATTGCTTGGACAGTGTTTAGAGAAAGATTCTAGACGAAGTATTTCGATGCTGTAGCTCGGTACGACCTGCAGACGAGATTTACCAACTTGAAGCAAGAAGGCAGAACGGTCGACAGTTACGCATCTGAGCTTTCTAGACTCGGTAGGTTTGCCCCCACCTTGGTGGCAACCGAGTTTGATAGGGCCCAGCGGTTCCAGCAGGGACTGTATTTGGAGATCTTGTTGGCAGTCGAGCAGTTCGAGCACCAGACGTTCGATGCAGTATTGAGAGCGGCTAGGAGGCATGAGTACACCTCCCAGAGGATCGTGGATAGGAACGGAGGTAGGAAGCGGTCCCACAGTCAGATACACCAATCATCAGCTCCAGCCCCGGCAGCTAGAAGTTTGACTATTGGAACTCCGAGGCGGGCGGCCTCAGTAACGTCGGTTCAGCATTCGACCCCGACGTACCCGCAACAACAGAAGCAGAAGCAGACTTCCGCGATGGGATGCTCACATTGCGGGAAGCCAGGCCATGTGGTGGCAGATTATCGTAGGACGCAAGGATTGTGCCTAGCTTATGGAGCGGCAGATCAGAAGATAGGAGCCTGCCCGAATAGGGGTAGGTCATCCTCCTCCAACCTAACCAGTCCATCGGTTAGGGGACCAGCACCTATGCAGCAGCAGCAGCAGTACCCGAGGCCATTGTTACCTCAGGCCCAAGCGTTTCAGCAGCAGGATACCCAAGCCCAAGTGCAGAGCAGGCACAGAGGTTTCCAGCAGAGGGGACCCGCAGCTAGAGGATAAGGTCAGACCATGATGATGACTATGGAAGAAGAAGTTACAACAGGTGAGGTAGTGGCAGGTACTATTCTCGTCAACTCCTCTCCAGCATTGGTATTATTTGATTCTGGTGCATCGTATTCATTCATGTCTGCACGATTCGCGACACGGATAGGATTGGAGCCCGAGTCATTATCAGTGAGGCTTAATATATTTACTGATAATAGTCTTGTTGGAGTATATCGAGTATTTCTCTCGTGTCGGATCATAGTTAGCGGTAGAGAGTTCCTCGCTAGATTTATAGAATTCCCTATGGAAGACTATGATGTAGTCTTAGGCATGGATTGGTTGAGGAACCAGTATGCTAGGATAGACTGCCATGTTGGCAGGGTTGTTTTCAGTATTCCAGGCGAGCCAGAGTTCTCATTTTCCAGAGGCGCAGTGGAACCATCTTCTCCAGTATTACGGATGGCAGTAGCAGCGGTACAGTTACCCAGGATAGTTGAAGAATTTCTAGATGTCTTTCCAGAAGAACTTCCAGGGATGCCGCCAGAGCGGGAGATCGAGTTCATTATAGACTTAATCCCCGGAACAGCACCAGTATCAGAGCGAGTCTACAGAATGGCGCCTTCAGAGTTGGTGATTTTGTACAAGATGATTGAAGAACTCAGGACCAAGGGATTCATTCGTGCAAGTGGATCGCCTTGGGGAGCCCCGATGCTTCTTGTGAAAAAGAAGGATGGTACGTCCAGCCTATGTGTAGATTATCGTACCTTGAACTCAGTGACAATCAAGAACAGATACCCTCTTCCGAGGATAGATGACTTGTTTGATCAACTCAGAGGGGCTTCGATATTTTCGAAGATAGACTTGCGATCAGGATACCACCAGATCAGAGTCACAGAGCAGGATCCCGAAGACAGCCTTCCGATCTAGGTATGGGCATTGGGAGTTCCTTGTTATGCCCTTTGGAGCAACCAATGCGCCAGCCATATTCATGGACCTCATGAATCGCATTTTCATGCCTTACTTGGATCAGTTCGTGATCGTGTTCCTAGATGATATCCTGGTCTACAGCAAGAGCGAAGCAGAGCATGAGCAGCATCTCAGAATCGTCCTTCAGACGCTTAGAGAGCATCAGTTGTATGCCAAGTTCAGTAAATGTGAGTTCTGGCTCGATCGTATTTCGTACTTGGGTCACATCATTACTCGAGGAGGAGTGGAAGTGGATCCCCAGAAGATTGTGGCTATCGAGACATGGCCAGCACCCAGCTCAGTGGCAAAAGTTCGTAGCTTCCTGGGATTGGCCGGCTACTACCGGCGATTCATTTCAGATTTTGTAAGGATATCAGCACCGATGACCCAGTTGACCCACAAGGATGGGTAGTTTGCTTGGACAGCAGAGTGTCAGGAATCATTTGAGAAGTTGAAGCGAGGGTTGATAACGGCTCCCATTCTCACACTTCCAGATGGGACCGAAGGATTCACATTTTATTGCGACGCTTCAGGCAAAGGGTTGAGGTGTGTCTTGATGCAGCATGGGAAGGTAATATCTTATGCATCATGTCAACTTCATGATCATGAGAAGAATTACCCGACCCACGACTTGGAGCTGGCAGCAGTAGTATTTGCACTTAAGTTGTGGAGGCACTACTTGTATAGAGATAGAGTGGAGATATTTACTGATCACAAGAGCCTGAAGTATGTTTTCATCCAGAAGGACCTTAATATGCGACAGAGAAGATGGCTTGAGCTACTGGTGGACTACGATGTGGATTTACAATATCACCCAGGGAAGGCCAACGTTGTAGCAGATACGTTGAGCCGGAGAGCCGGAGTTTACCTCCTAACGGCGCAACCAGAGTTATTGGCAGATTTTCAGAAGATGGGAATTGAGGTGGTTCTTCCTACCAGTGTGGCATTGATGGCCAGTCTACAGGTTCAGTCCAGCATAGTTGAGAGAATCCGGATGACGCAGTCTACAGATTCCAAGATTCAGCGGCTCAGAGCAGAGTGTGAGACAGAAAGAAGACCAGAGTTGTGCATTCATGAAGATGGTACACTTCGGCACGGTACTCATCTTTGCGTACCTAGTGGAGATATCAGATAGGAAGTTATGGCAGAAGCTCACAGTTTGCAGTATTCTATTCATTCTGGTGGTACGAAGATGTACCATGATATTCGTCAGTATTTCTGGTGGAATGGCATGAAGAGGGAGATAGCCCGGTATGTCTCTCGGTGTTTGGTTTGCCAGCAGGTTAAAGCTGAACATCAGAGGCCCGCTGGACTTTTTCAGCCCTTGCCGATTCCAGAATGGAAGTGGGAGCATGTGACCATGGATTTTGTGACTGGATTGCCTAGATCCCCGGCTGGTCGAGATGCTATTTGGGTTATAGTTGACCGGCTCACGAAGGTGGCTCATTTTCTCCCATTCAGAGTTGGGCAGTCAACGGCTCAGTTGGCAGAGATATATCTCAGGCAGATTGTCAGGCTTCACGGTGTGCCCGTCAGTATCACCTCGGACCGAGATTCAAGGTTTACGTCATACTTTTGGCGCAGCCTGCAAGAGAGTTTAGGAACTCACCTTCAGTTTAGCTCCGCATATCATTCGCAGACAGATGGCCAGTCAGAGCGTACCATCCAGACTCTTGAGGATATGTTGCGGTCATGTACACTTGACTTCGGTGGGTCGTAGGAAGATAACCTGCACCTGGTGGAATTCTCATACAATAATAGTTTCCAGGCCAGTATTCAGATGGCTCCGTTCGAAGCTCTGTATGGTAGGAAGTGCAGATCCCCATTAGCATGGGACGATGTCGGAGAGAGGCAGATGCTCGGTCCAAAAATGATTGCCCAGACAGTTGAAGTAGTCAGAAGAGTCAGGGATCATCTTCGAGTTGTCCAAGATCGCCAGCAACATTGGGCCGATGCCCATCGGCGTCCCTTAGAGTTTGCTATCGGCGACCATGTATTCCTCAGGATCTTGCCTAACCGCGGCGTCATTCTCTTTGGCGTGCAGGGAAAGCTTAGTCCTAGGTATATAGGGTCGTTCGATATCCTGGAGCCAGTAGGAGATGTATCCTATCGTCTCGCTCTTCCGCCGTCGCTAAGTGAGGTATATGATGTATTCCATGTGTCCCAATTATGAAGGTACGTCTCGGACCCGAGCCATATCATAGACCATTTGGAATTGGTTGTTGGTACCAACCTTTCGTATGAGGAGAAGACCGTGTCTATTTTGGACCGGAGGGAGAAGATACTCAAAAACAAGACTATTAGCTTAGTCCGTGTTGCTTGGGGTCATCACTCTCTAGGTGAGTCAACGTGGAAGCGTGAGGATGATATCCGATCGCGATATCCCTATCTGTTTGACTCGTAAGGTATAATGTCTTCCTTATGCCTTATGCTTTTCGTTTCTTGATTGCATGTATGATTGTATGATGGAGTTGCTTAGTGTAGTTGTTGGTGCTTAGTGTAGCTTGTCGTGGCAATCTCTAGCTCCTTGATTAAATTTCGAGGACGAAATTTTGAGTTTTCTCGTATTTTGGGTTTTGGCTCGGCTCGGTTTTAATTGGTTTGGTTTGAGTTGGTTTGAATTTAAAACCCCATGGAACACTCTAACCTATACTCCGCCCTCATTCCACCACAACCCACCCTCATTAATATCTCCACCAACCTTCTCTCTCCTCATTACTCTTCCATTAATTTTCCATCATCTTCTTCCTTCTTCAACACAACACTCCACCCATAGGCAAGTGCACCTTGCCACCAAATAAGCACCACATTTTATCTGTCCATTAGCTAGATTAGGCCATAGAGAACAACATTAGAACTTGGCATCTTGTGATTTGGAGCTTCTATTTTTCTAGATCTAGGTTTTAACCATTTTTGGAAATTCTTAGTTTTGATCTATCAAACTTTGATTTTTGCTTGTTTTGATGCTTCTATGTGGAAGAGAATTCAATTTTACACAAGTTAAAACTTTGAAAATCTAGATTGCGTTTTGATTTGGCCAAGATATGAAGAATTGAATTTTTGGTGTTCTTGATGCTTCCTCTCGGCCTGGAGAAGAAGACTTCTGCTTGCGCTCTTTAGCGCAGGGCTGAACTACGCATCCACCCCTCGGCCAGCGCTCTTTAGCGTAGTGCCGACCGCACAGCTCGCCCTTTGGCGAACCGCGCTCGCCCCTGCGCGATCGCCCATGCGCCCTTGGCCCCCTGCGCCCTTGACCCCTGCGCCATTGCCCCTGCACCATTGCCCCTGCATCCTTGGCCTCTGTACCACCGGCCCCTGCACCATCGCCCCTACGCCATCGCCCCCTGCGCCCTTGGCCCCCGACGCACTTGGCCTCCTATGCCATCCATCCCCCGGCGCACTTGACCCCGGCGCCATCCACCCTCTGCGCAACCCACTTGCCCATGATGGTTTGGTTTATTTCTTGGACTTGGCTTCTATTTCGTGGATTGGGTTTGAGATCTTGTTCCACACAGCACGACTATCTTGACCCAACACGACCTGGCATGGTTTTCGATGATTTTGCTTATGACTAATACGTTTTTCCTGATTTCTGTGAAGTATGATTTTAGTACCTCTGATCTTCTTGATAGTGACCCGGTGACTTGTAACCTGTGATTCATGATTAATCTCTGCAACCAGATATTTTATAGTGGCCCGTGGCGGCACACTCTTGACTTGTGACTTGTAACTTGACTTGACTTGATGCCGTTACGATGGCTAACTTGACTCTTGTAACTAACTCTGACACCGTGGGTGTTCCTGCTTGCTTGCTTGTGCAATCCACTTGTCTTGTCTTGTATCATGTCTAGGACGTGACCCCCTGGTTCCCACGGTCAGGGATTTGTACTGAATATGGATTAGGCTAATGACTAGATCAAACTATAGTTCATGGAGGATTTCCAGTCACAGGCAATCTCGTTATCTGGACGCTTTAATTGGACTTGTAGCTTGCCGACGAGTAGAGCACATTTCCAGCACACTGTCATGTGTTGCACCCTCTAAGTCAACTAAGGGTATATCGTCTCCTGGGCGATGTACCCAACCATACTTTCAACCCGCGGAAGGATAACTAGATAGTCTGCAGGGCTTAGGACTGGAGAATTCTCACTTGCATCTTGTTAGTAATTAGGCTTGTGATAACCCTAGTTAGTTAAAGTAGTAAGCCGTAGTAATTGCTTGGCCGCTGTGAATGGATGGTGTCTAGCTCTGTCTAAGTCTTGTCTAGTTCCTGTACCTGGTACTCCTGTACATGATTGTTTAACTTATCTTTAACAATGAATGGGCAGAGATGAGTGCTATTCAGGCGAAGGATTATAACCCCGATCCTTGTTTGGTTTACGGGTTGTAATCTGGCTCCCGGAATGGTTCAATGTCCCTAGTCGTTTATTGTCCTGTTGTACTTTTATTACATGTACTTTTTTTTCCATTTTTTCTTATGTTCTGATATGCTGGTTTTGTTCTTATTTCGTGGTCTCCCTTGTGGCACTTGCTCTTTCTGGGGTTTGACCCAGCTGGTTTTGTGTGGCCAGATTTCGGAGCAGCACCCGAGGATGTACCGAACCTCCAGCCCGATGGTGGCGGCTAGAAAGAATTCGGGCTACGAGTGGGTTTCCTATTTTGTTTCACTCACTCTATTGTAAAATTATTCTTTTGAGGCGTTTAGCCGACGAGCACTTGTTAGCTCGATGCACATTTACTTACTGTCTGCCTACGAGATGTAAACAAGATTAACAAATCCTATGGTTGATCATGTATGACTTAACTCTTGCTAGTCCTCGCATTTTGTAAGACTAGCTTCATGATCAACTGAATATGTAATATTTGGGACGCCTTTTATTGTATATTTGGTCGTCAAACTTCTTGTAATAGTATTACTTGCTGGAGATTGAGACAATAGGCTTGACCTTAAGAGACCGTTGGCTTGTAGTAAACCCTCACCTCTAGACAGCCGTGACCGTATAACGAGGTGGATTCCATTTCAATATACGTAGCTGGCTACGTTCGCCCCCGCCCTCCAGTATTCTGGTTCTGGGGCGTGACATCTATAATGACCAGCGATCGTGGAAGCCCTAAAAATCCTTCTAAAATGTTCTCAACTTGTCGTGAACACTCTCCTAAACAAAGGGTTAGTCGTGCTCTAAGTGTGGGATTAATTTTTAGTCATAAACTAGGCTTAACATGACCTAAATAAGGCTACTTATGTTCATCCTAGGTTGTAGGCTCAAGTGGTCTTGTCTAGTCTAATTGGGTCCACAAGACAAGTTTTAATTAATACGCTAAACCAACAATAAATGAAACCTTCACAAAATTTAATTTAAAAAACTAGTCATGCAATATAAATATTATAAATTGACAAAAAAGACCCTATCCAGGATTATGATAGTGACAGAAACTTGTAGTAGGATGGATTTGCTGAATGACTCGGACCCTTGGACTAAACGTCACAAGTGCGATTCGGAGAAATCTATGCTCGAAGTTTGTAGGGCCTAACAATCAAGTTGCACCACGTATCCACTATTCAGTGATTAAGTTGCGCCCCAAAAATCAAGCTGCGCCACTGTTTTGAAGCCCATAGAATAAACTGCACCGAAGATCAGGTTGCGCCACATATCAGACTGTGCCCAGTCACATTATGCCAAAAATCTATGTGGCATCTGACATTTAATTGTTATCATTACCTGACAGCACTGACAACTGACAACACAGTGAACGAGAAAAATCTCTTCGAATCCCTCGAATTGTGCCGCTCGAGGAGATTGGACTGACAGTTGTCATGCACATCTTATGAGTTGCACCGAGGCGCAATCCAAACAATTTTCTTAGTTGCGCCTTGGCGCAATCTGAATGATTTTTTTCTCAAAAGCTTCCACATGTCCAGGCGCAGTTTAACTTGTTGACTGAAGCTCGCGCAACCTGATAAAGTTGAGACAATTTTTATTTCTAAAGCAGGATGACATGGCGCACATGCCACTAATCTCTCAAGACGTGTCTACTATCCTGTAAACGACCACGCGCATCTCAATCACATGATGCCACACTTCTAAATACAGTTAGTACATGACTGATAACTAAATGAAAGTTGGCACAACATGAGGTTGGTGCAACCCAATGTGGTACAACCCGGCCTCGCGCACATCAGAATAACTGCTAAAATAGTTATTTCCAGAACTCTATAATTTCTAATCATTGTTAAAGGATCACGTACAGAGATCAAGAACACTTGTAAAATTGTTGCTGCATTCTCCAGAGGCTCTAGTCTTCAAGTTCACATAGTCCAAGGAATAAAGTGATCGTCTTCTGATCAGATTCCTACAGTTGTACTTCTCCAAAATTTATTGTACTTTGTACGATTCTTTTTAAGTTTGGAATAAAACTTTTTATTTTTTGCAAACAAAATGGCGACTCTGCTGGGGACGACTTTCTCCTCCGACGAGAATGTGACAACTCAATGTGATACGGCATCGATCGATAAGACGCATAAGTCTCTGGTTGTTGAAGTCAACCAGACAGCCTACGAGGATATGATTAGCATCATAGCAACAAGCACACTGCGGCTATTACCAAGAACAGGACTATGTGGGCTCCTAAATCTCCCACAGTCGTTGTTGCCCAGGCGCAACCTGAGCGTTCAGTGGCCAAGGCGCAATCCGCCTCAGTGGCTCAGGCACATCCTGCTTGTATTACCAGGGTACAATCCACTCTTCCAGCTACCCGCACGCAGTCCACTACTCTCTTTACTGCCAAGGCGCAGTCTACCCATGTTACTGCCAAGGCGCCACCAGTAACCTATATTACTAGGGTACAACTAGTAGCCCGTAGTGCTATAGCGCAACCCAGGCAATCAGTGACTCAGGCGCAGTCTGCTGCTCTGGCGCAACCCAAGGGAACTAGTCTTTTGGCTATTCCCTTTTCTTCTCCAGTTCTGAACTTGGAGAAACAATGTTCTAGTACTAATACCAGACAGGACAAAGGAAAGGGTCCTCTGACACTTCCTCAACTCGCGCAAGCTATGCCTAAGATGGTTCAACAGCAAAATAGAGGAAAAAGCTTCTTAGCTAATCCTCTATATAATAAAGGAAAGTACCCTTTGGTCTTTTCTAAAACTTTCCTGCTCTATGACTCAGAGGAAGATATATCAGATTATATTCCTTTAAACAGAGGTCTTCTGATTTCTGATATCGGAAAGAATACTGATCAAAGAGGCATCTTGCCCACCCCTATGGGGTCTGGTCAAGATCTTTCCACCTTGTAAATTTTAAGATATAAGCAAAAAAATTGAGGGTATCACAAACAGAGACACCTGGAGCAAAATTTTTTGATCTACGCGCTTATCTCAATAGGTGTCAACCAGTATCAACTTTGGTAAAACGTAAGAACCCTATGCCACAGGCCAATCTGTACCGGAAGCCAAAGTTTGAAAAGAAAGATCCAACCACTTACGCTAATGAGTGGAGTACATCTTTGTACACTCAGGGAACTAAACATCTGAAGAATATGAGACATGTTCCTAACATCATTAAGGAATATGTTCCTCCGACTTCTTCTCGTCCTGTAGTGGTAGCTGATCTCCGGAAATGTCTTACACAAAGACAGAAGATTACAGGGATGTCTCCTTCACCTCTAGATCACTCTTCAGATCGTCATTGCCTTCATGAAGTCATCATCAACTGTTGTTGCCAATCGGCTCGACGATCTGTCTTCGATCGTCTAAACTATGCTTCAACTTCCGAACATATAATAGAAGATGAAAACGAGATATTATATGCTTCTGTCAATCATCCAAGACGTCATGCATCCCGTAATTCTAGCCAGCAATACTTGGATCAGATTCATGCTTCCAGTGAAGGTGTCTTTCATTACACCAGATCAAGAAATCAAAATTTGAACCAAGGTGTCTTTAATCAAGAAGATCTCCTCATCGCCCATATAGGAGAGGACTTTTTTTTCTGAATTTGATGCAGATAGTAAAAGTTTTGAACAAACTATCTCATCAACAGCAGCAAGAGAAGTAACGGTATATACCGTTACAGAAGATCAAGATGCTTCTACTTCGACCAGTCAGGAGCAACGAATTGTTGCACTTGAAGACAAATTGAAGACAGTGGCTGAGATGGTCACAAGTATGCACACTATAATCGTGGCTCAATATACAGTGCCACCGGTTATAAATCCTGCCACTAATTCGGAGCTTATAGCATCTTCTGTACCTGTTAGTCTGGGGGTACCCGCCTCCTCAGGTTGCTCCTGTGCCAATTCAAGTTGATCCCAGTCAGTCTGGTGCTGTGGGTGGTAATTATGTCACGATCCGTACCCATTTTTTCCGGATACGAGACGTGTCCAAGCCAGCCTATGCCGCAGTGTCGGCGGTAGAACGCTGTATAGCTACAATGCTCAAAATCACAAGTAATGCTCATTCACAAAATTAATTTAACTTCCAATGATCACAAGTTTTACATTTGCAGAAAAATATAAACTTGTACAAATATTGGAATGACTATAACTCAGCTATCTAGCTAGTCTCTAGGCTTTTGTCTGCAAGTACACCCGTAACTCCCCAATGCTAAGTGAATCTACGGCTAACCTAAAAAATATTGGTTTCCAGTCAGGAATGGAACGAGTACAATTCACTAAATGCAGTTTCAATATATGAAAATGACTATACAACAGAGGTTAGCCTTTAGACATATGATTCATAAAATAAAATGAAGAAAGACAAAATAAAACTGAATACTAAGAACAAAAAATAAAATACAATAAAATACTCACCAACTGACTGACTGAAGTACCTTTGATATGTGATCGGTCTCGGGACAATTATGCGACACGGTCTACACCATCTACATGTTCTAAAGTTATACGGTCTACACGAAATACTGTAATAAATAAACATGGTCTACACGGTCTAAATGTAATAATAAACACGGTCTACACGGTCTACTTTGTAATAATAAATCACTGTTTACACTGTCTACTTTGTAATAATAAATCACTATTTACACTGTCTACTTTACAATAATAAATCACTGTCTATACTGTCTACTTTGCAATAATAAATCACTGTCTACACTGTTTATACTATCTAAGGTCAGATCACATATCTTCGATACTTGTCACGACCCGCACCCGTTTTTTCGGATATGAGACGTGTCCAAGCCAGCCTACGCCGCAGTGTCGGCGGTAGAACGCTGTCTAGTACATAAACAAGTCACAGAGGCAGTCTAAATCTCATCCACAAAATATGATACAATCCACTAATACAAATGAAACTGAATAATGAATGATAATATAAATAGAGTATCCAGTTTATCAAGAGTTTACAGTTACGTCCGGTGGACACAAATCCACTACCAATAGACGGAATAAAAGAATACATGGAATGGAAATAACTGAGTCAAAACTGCTAATCATCAAAGTACCCTCGTCTGCAATGGTATCGTGGTCCAATGCTAGCTCAAACCTGCTCGCCTGCACCTGGCTCAATACTCGGCTAAACCTGAAGAGATCATCAGGTCCTCAGAGGACTAGCAAGATACAGGAAGTACATGCCACTATGACAGTAAATAACATGCATAAAGAAAATGACAAAAATAGAATAATGTACTTCTACTGGAAGTACATGGGAGCGTAACATGAAAGACAAAGTTCGACACTTGGGCTAACAGACAGGGGTACCATGACAATCGTAGCTCATCCGAAACTAACGACCAACAGAATAATCACAATCGCATCTCCTCCGAGAATAACGACCAACAGAATATCACAACCGTAGCACGAAACTAACGGCCAACAGAATAATCAATACAACCGAAGCTCATCCGAACAACCGGCCAACAGAAACTATCATATAGCCCGCATGCCTAGTAAATGTCCTCCATGTCACAAGGAACTATACAGGTGTCCAGTCAAGTCGAATGAAGTCAAGTACAACTAACCGGTCAAGACATGTCAAGTGAATGTGACTCGCGACAACACAATACTATCAGAACCTATACCTGAATTAGAGTGATATACAGAAGGAAAGAAATAACGTATGTGCACATAAAGTGAGAAAAATAGTAATGGCACGAACAAGAGAAGCAAGAATCAAATATGACAGAAAAGAAACAATAATATAGAAAATGCATAAAATACGGTATAGTGGGCAAGGTATACTTGCCTGTCGTCCTGAGCTTGGTGAGCGAGTCAAAATGCCAATCAGGATCCAATAGACCTATAATATGAATCAATTTCCAATCAACAAATGAAAGTAATTAACGAGTCTACTTACTATGGTGAATTACTCTTTGATTTAGTGTTCTTTAATGACCTAGAGCCTAAAGTACTAGTGCTAACTCTAAGTCTCATGTTCAGGGATGCTGATGTCCTCTTGGGTCAAGGCAAGCCTAGGTTATCAAAATTTCATATAATCCTGGAATATGCAGTTAAGGTTTGCTATACTATTTCCTATTCTTGATTCCTGTACAGCCTTCTATGTTCTATCTTATACCACCAATACACATTGATTCCTTCAAGCATTACATTAGCCTGTTTCCTCTATCAAGGATATAAGTATACTCCCATACTTTTGTCCCTAAATGATACTCTTATGGTACAGTACAAGGTAGTCAATGGGTTCCTGTGCCTCTTCTACTGAATTCCTAATAACTTACTGCTACTATGCAGTCTACTGTTAGGCCCATTCTAATATCCAAGATACTCTAAGTCTCAATGGCTTAGTGTCAAAGTCTTGCTTTGGAATGAAACCTTTGATACTTAGATACTGATATGATTTGGCTGTCCTGACTTGAATACCTAGGCTTTTAGTGTCCAGGAAGATGACTATAACGGTGATTGTATGAGCAATAATAGAGCTGACACTCAAAATATAACTAGAACAAACGACCCTTGCAATGAATTAACTGATGAAAGCATGAACAGTAATAATTTGCAGTGAACTGAATGGGGGTATCTATTATTGACTGCTACAACTTGAGTGCCATATGCAATAAGAATTGCATAGCTATTATTGTTAGGTACCAGGTACTGTGTGTGTCTACAGGGCACACATGTGTGACTAGATATGATGTATGGGATGCTGCAAGACATGTCTAATTATGTAGGACACTAAGAGACATCAGGTATTGGCACAAAAGTGGACTAAACATTAATAACATCCTATTCACTAATGTATTCAAGTAAGGATGAAATATAAAGGAGCAGGTGATACTCTAGTGTAATCCTGGTTCTCAGGGCCTTACCCCCATACTGCTACCCTTGGTAATAGCATCCCCTAAACCTTAGATTCCCTTACTCAAGTACCCATCCACACATGATGTCTAGTTATAGACATGTGATACTCATGTGTCCATGCGTATGCAGAGTAGCTGTGACAAGCATTGCATAGGGAATGTACTTAAACGTGTATATGTGAATGGAGGTCATAATTTATCCAGAAACAAGGCTCTGTGTTACAGTTGGTGTCTACAAAACATTACTCCACAGTGCCATTACTCAGTATCAACTTGGGGAGAAAGAAAAGTATTTCTATACTAAATATCAGGTTTCCAAATACTTCACAAGACAGTACTCTCATAAATCCTTGGTTTGTGCATATGATCGAACACCTAGGTCTCTCTTTTGGTATTGATTTTAAAACAATAGTAACCAACCTATCAAGGATCAATTTAATGAATTGAAATCTAGGTGATCAGGACATTACCTATTTGGAAGCAGATGGCTACAACTCTTCTATTCCCTCTCGATATAGAGTAGAGAATTCTCGTGGCAGAAAGAAGTTAGGGTTTTACGGGGGCGGATCATTCTCCATATATATACTCTCGGTTTGATAGGATTAACACTATGATTTGGATTTCCCTCCAGGGATTTGATCCAATCTCCTTCCCTTCGAATCTTATTCGAATTCGAGCAGTGTTACAGTTCTGAATTCAAATTTAACACATCTTGCAGTTTAAACCCTGAAGTTTTGGGATTTGCATATGGGGTCAACCCATTGGCTTTTAGTGCTGGAGTTTGGGTGTTTTTTATATATTAGTCCTCCCTAAAATAATGTTTGCACAGAAACCCTTACCCTCTATTATTAACAAAAGTAGTTAAAACACCTATATTACCATGTATATTGGCAATAATATTTAAATAATTATTTAGCAAAAAGAATAATGATAAATTGGGAATTTCGGGACAGGGGCTTACAAACCTACCCACCTTAAAATAATTTTGTCCTCGAAATTAAAGATAGATACAAGGGTAAAAATTTGTACCTCAAGTCTCAAAAAGATGGGCATAGCGCTCGCGCATCTCATCTTCCCTCTCCCATAGTAGATTCGCCTGGCGAATGGTGCCTCCATGCGACCCGCACCCAGGAATGGTCTGGTTGCATAGCACCTTCACCCGGCGGTCCAAGATCTCCACGGGCTGCTCCTGATAGCTAAGGTTCGGTCCCACCTCAATCTTCGAGTGGTCTAGCACGTGACTGGGGTCTGCCACGTACCGTCTCAGCTGGGACACGTGGAATACGTTGTGCACTCCGTCCAATGCGGGTGGTAGTGCCAAACGGTATGCCACTTCCCCGATTTTCTCGAGGATATGAAACGGGACAATGTATCTTGGACTGAGCTTCCCGTCTCCTCCGAAACGTATCGTACCACGTGTCGGAGATATCTTCAAGAATACCATATCGTCCACCTCAAACTCTAACGGTCTACGATTGCTGTCGGCCCAGTGTTTCTGCCTGTCCTGAGCCACACGTAGTCGCTCCCTAATCAATTTCACCTTCTCTGCAGCATCTACGATCATCTCGGGCCCTAATAGTGCTCTCTCACCCACGTTGTCCCAAGATAATGGGGTACGACATCTCCGTCCGTACAAGGCCTCAAAAGGAGACATCCTGATACTAGCTTGGTGACTGTTGTTGTAGGAGAACTCCACAAGGTGAAGGTGGTCCTCCCACGGGCCGCCAAAATCTAGTACACATGTCCTCAGCATGTCCTCGAGCGTCTTAATGGTCCGCTCCGACTGTCCATCCGTTTGTGGATGATAGGCCGTGCTGAGCTTGAGCGATGTGCCCAAGCTAGCCTGCAGACTCCTCTAAAAATAGGATGTGAACCTGCTGTCTCGATCAGAGATGATACTTACTGGAACGCCGTGCAATCTGACGATCTGTCTCACGTACAACTCTGCCAATCTCTCCATAGATAGTCCCACTTTGAATGGTATGAAGTAGGCCGATTTGGTCAACCTGTCAACGATGACCCAAATCGCATCCTTTCCGCCAGGCGAACGTGGAAGGCCGAAAACAGAATCCATAGTAATATGTTCCCACTTCCACTCGGGGATCGGCAATGGCTGAAGTAAACCCCCGGGTCTCTGCCTCACGGCTTTGACCTGCTGACACACAAGGCATCTAGAAACGAAGCGCGCCACCTCACGCTTCATGCCGTACCACCAGACGTGGGTTATCATATCCTTGTACATCTTGTTGGCTCCAAGATACAAAGAATACTGAGAACGGTGCGCCTCCTGCATCACCTCCTCTCACAGCTCTCCACTAGGTATACACAACCTCGACCCATGCCTCAACGAGCCATCCTCTGCAATGGTGAAGTCCTCTAGTAAACCAGCTCGTGCCTGCATAATTATACCCTGCAGATGCTCATCCTGCTGCTGTGCCTCTCAAATTCTGTCCATCAGTCCAGACTGGATCTGCATGCCCATCATCTGTGTCTCGACTCCCGGAATGACTACATCAATGCCCAAGCTCTCCAATTCTGCCAATAAGTGCCGGTCTCTCGTCAAGAACATAGCCACTGGATACCGACTCAAGGCATCCGCGACTACATTCGCCTTCCCCGGATGGTACTGCAACGAGATGTCGAAATCCTTCATCAATTCCAGCCATCTACGTTGCCGCATATTCAGCTCCTTCTGTGTGAAAACATACTTCAAGCTTTTGTGGTCAGTGAATATTTCCACACGCTCTCCGTATAAATAGTGTTTCTACAATTTCAGGGCGAATATGACCGCTGCCAGCTCTAAGTCGTAGGTGGGGTAATTCTTCTCGTGCGGCCGCAGCTGTCTGGACGCATAAGCAATTACCTTCTTATTCTGCTCTAAGACGCACCCCAAGCCTTTTCCTGAAGTATCGCTATAGATGGAAAAATTGCCGGAACCCGATAGCAACGTCAATATAGGAGCTGTCGTCAGTCTCTTCTTCAGCTCATCGAATGCCGCCTGGCACAAGATCAATAGAGAACTCAACGTCTCTGTCTGGCGGCAGTCCTGGCAGCTCCTTTGGAAATATGTCAAGAAACTCTGCGATGATGGGATGAGGTAGCTCTTCTTCTGCTACCATGGTCCCACAAAAGCGTCGCCTCGTGGCTCTACTCCTCCTCTAGCGAACTCGAACACAGCCTCCCCCGTCGAACTAAATATGACACATCCGCGGTGACAATCAATACTGGCGAAGTATTTACTCAACCAGTCCATGCCGAGCACTATGTCAAAGCTCGGGGGTGGCATGATAAGTAAGCTAGCGCGTAGTTCTCGGCCTCCTATGATGATGCGGCGACCGACACAAACATCCTTCACTAAGATGACGCCTCCGCCAGTCGAGACTTTATAGGTGTTATCTAAGGGCTTAGATACAATGCTATGTCTAAAGATAAATGCTGCAGATACGAAGCTGTGACTGGCTCCAGAATCAAATAAGGCAATAGCTGAAAAAGTCTCAAAGAGGACAGAACCTGCTATCACATCAGGAAATGTGAGTGTCTCATCGACCGCCAAGGTGTAAGCTCTGCCCTGCTACTGATGCTGATCGAAGCGCTGCTGCTGTGTGGGCAGGGGTCCCCTCTGCTGCTGGAGTATCGTCGTCCTCGTTGGTGCTCCTGGGGCAGGAGCAGCCCCTTGTGCTGAACGGGGTGGTGCTAGAGTGCACTCTCGCAACTGATGTGCACTCGAACCACAGAATAGGCATACTTCGAGTCGCTTCCTACATACTTCCCATGTATGCCCTGGCTTCTTGCAGTAGCCGCAGGGGGTAGTCGTCTGTCTGGGCTGGCTCTGCTGGTTCTGCTGGGTGGTTGTGACTCTAGCTGGAGGCTGGTTCTGCTGCTGCTGGCAACGTGGTTGTGGCTGATGCTGCTGTACTGCGGTCTTCCTCGGGGTATTGGATCGTTTTGCCGACCCGGACTGGCTGCTGCCTCCTCCGTAGGTGTCTCGGTCCCTCTTCTGCTTGCGCTTCATCTCCTTCTCTACGTCCTGTGCAACTTTCAAGATCCTCTCATATGTGGTGGCTTGGCTGGTGGCTACGGCTATACGGATCTCATGTGACAGCCCCTTCCTGAACTTTTTGGCCTTGGCTGCAGGAGTCAAGGCGTCTGCAAATCGACTGAGTCAGGAGAACTTGGCAGAATATTCGTCGATGGATAGGTTGCCTTGTTCGAGGCTCTCGAACTCGTTCTCCAATTCTTCGCGGGCTACTTCTGGATAAAACTTCGCCTTGAATAGCTTTTTGAATTCCTCCCAGGTCACGTCCGGCGCAGTAAATCGGGGCTCATCCCTGTACTACGTACAGGCGATGTCATAGAGCTGCATGCTCGCATTATCAACCTTCTAGTCTTCGGGGATTCGGGCCCTCCGGAGATTGCGGTCCACATTCTCCGGCCAGTCATCGGCGTAGAGAATTCCCTCCGTACCCTTGAATTCCCAGGGCCTGAGATCTATAAAAATTTTGGAGGTGCCGGGGCGCTGTGGGGGAGCCTCTCTAGTCTGAATAGCCTCCCTCATAGTATCGTGGAAGACGTCAGCCTGTCGGGTTTGAGAAGTCATCATCTGCTAGAAAATTCTGAGGAGGGCAACATTGTCTAGCGGGGGTGGTACGGGCAGAGCTGGTACCGAATGCGGAAAGGGTGCTAGCTGCAGCAAAGGTACAGGCTGGTGGAAAGGTGTTGGTGGTGGAACATAAGCTGGCTGGAAGGGTGCAGGCTTATGGAAGGGTACTGGTGGAGGAAAGTCGTCTCTGCAGAATCTTGAGTTCTGCTGTTGTGACGGATCGCCTAGATAAGTAAACTGGCCTTCATGTGTCGGTGGGGTCCAGTTCGTGGAAGATCCGCCTGCAGTGGATGGGGCATTCAGGGGAGTGATGTTCCTGTCTTCAGAATCCATTTAACCGCAACAAAAGAAAACATTTAGCCGCTGAAGAATTTCAAGCCGGATGCAAGTCAATGATTCAATGAAAATCAAGGATAGAGATCAATAACGTGTCAAGATATGTGGATGAGATCCTAAGAATTCTAATCCTATTTACAGGCTCACGTCGGAACAGTAACGTAACCGAAGTGATTAACGTAGACCTGCATGGGCCACCAAAAAAACTTGTCACGACCCGCACCCGCTTTTTCGGATATGAGACGTGTCCAAGCCAGCCTACGCCGCAGTGTCGGCGGTAGAACGCTGTCTAGTACATAAACAAGTCACAGAGCCAGTCTAGATCTCATCCACAAAATATGATACAATCCACTAATATAAATGAAACTGAATAATGAATGATAATATAAATAGAGTATCCAGTTTATCAAGAGTTTCCAGTTACGTCCGATGGACACAAATCCACTACCAATAGACGGAATAAAAGAATACATGGAATGGAAATAACTGAGTCAAAACTGCTAATCATACCCTCGTCTACAATGGTATCGTGGTCCAATGCTAGCTCAAACCTGCTCGCCTGCACCTGGCTCAATACTCGGCTAAACCTGAAGAGATCATCAGGTCCTCAAAGGACTAGCAAGATACAGGAAGAACATGCCACTATGACAGTAAATAATATGCATAAAGAAAATGACAGAAATAGAATAATGTACTTCTATACGAAATACATGAGAGCGAAACATTAAAGACAAAGTTCGACACTTGGGCTAACAGACAGGGGTACCATGACAATCGTAGCTCATCCGAAACTAACGACCAACAGAATAATCACAATCGCATCTCCTCCGAGAATAACGACCAACAAAATATCACAACCGTAGCACGAAACTAACAGCCAACAGAATAATCAATACAACCGAAGCTCATCCGAACAACCGGCCAACAGAAACTATCATATAGCCTGCATGCCTAGTAAATGTCCTCTATGTCACAAGGAACGATACAGGTGTCCAGTCAAGTCGAATGAAGTCAAGTACAACTAACCGGTCAAGACATGTCAAGTGAATGTGACTCGCGACAAGACAATTCTATCAGAACCTATACCTGAATTAGAGTGATATACAGAAGGAAAGAAATAACGTATGTGCACATAAAGTGAGAAAAATAGTAATGGCACGAACAAGAGAAACAAGAATCAAATATGGCAGAAAAGAAACAACAATATAGAAAATGCATAAAATATTGTATAGTGGGCAAGGTATACTTGCCTGTCGTCCTGAGCTGGGTGAGCGAGTCAAAATGCCAATCAGGATCCAATAGACCTATAATATGAATCAATTTCTAATCAACAAATGAAAGTAATTAACGAGTCTACTTACTATGGTGAATTACTCTTTGATTTAGTGTTCTTTAATGACCTAGAGCCTAAAGTACTAGTGCTAACTCTAAGTCTCATGTTTAGGGATGCTGATGTCCTCTTGGGTCACGGTAAGCCTAGGTTATCAAAATTTCATATAATCCTGGAATATGCAGTTAAGTTTTGCTATACTATTTCCTATTCTTGATTCCTGTACACCCTTCTATGTTCTATCTTATACCACCAATACACATTGATTCCTTCAAGCATTACATTAGCCTGTTTCCTCTGTCAAGGATGTAAGTACACTCCCATACTTTTGTCCCTAAATGATACTCTTATGGTACAGTACAAGGTAGTCAATGGGTTCCTGTGCCTCTTCTACTGAATTCCTAATAACTTACTGCTACTATGCAGTCTACTGTTAGGCCCATTCTAATATCCAAGATACTCTAAGTCTCAATGGCTTAGGGTCAAAGTCTTGCTTTGGCATGAAACCTTTAATACTTAGATACTGATATGATTTTGGCTGTCCTGACTTGAATACCTAGGCTTTTAGTGTCCAGGAAGATGACGATAACGGTGATTGTATGAGCAATAATAGAGCTGACACTCAAAATATAACTAGAACAAATGACCCTTACAATGAATTAACTGATGAAAGCATGAACAGTAATAATTTGCAGTGAACTGAATGAGGGTATCTATTATTGACTGCTACAACTTGAGCAAGGGTGTTTGATGACTGAACTAGGCATGGAAGCAGTTGGTGAAGGTTTAAGGTAATAGTTCCATGGTGTACTGTCGAACCTACCCCAAGTGATATATATGCTAGCATTTGCGTCCTGATACCTGGGTGTATCAGAAGAGCTAAAGGCCTCAGGTTAGTTAACCCAGGTCTGCCATTTCTTCCTATACAACCAAGCCTCTATAGATGAATCTTGCACTAACCATTCTTGAAGTATTAATCATAGAATGACTAGACAGTCTCGAGCTCCAGGCCTTGTGCTTAAGGTTGAACAAGTTGGTACATTCTCCACAGGCCTGTACACCCAAACTTGCGTGTAGATCATGTAGGCATCATTGCCACCCACCTCACGACCTGCAAAAGGGTATACACCCTGTGTAACACTGGATATAGGACTTATATATAACTGACAGAGCCTTAAGTCTAGAAGAGGACTGAAATTAATGTCTATGTATATATATAAGTGTAAGATGGATGCAGGGAAACTGATGCAACCAGGTCCTGGATTGTAATATGCATAGTGGACTTAATAGATAGTTCAGAATCTGAACTTAAATTATAATAGATGCCTCGAGTCCTTCCTTAGGGTAACCAATAGGGTTCATCCAAATGTTGAATCATGACAATGTTAGGCTTAACATGGTGATTTTTCAATTAGGAAGGACTGGATATTACTTTCAGTGCATACCTGGTACTCAAGAGTGGAGAAACCATGGTTTGCAGTGAAAAAGATCTCAGAATGGGCAGAGTCAAGAAGAGACTAAAAGCCACTGCACTCAGTGGACTGATCGTACCATAACTATACACATTGCAGATTAATGACAACACCTTAATACTTCCTGAAAATCTATATGCAGTGAACCCATGCTCTGTAGAATATCTCAGGTGAGTGTTTATGTGTGATTTGAACCCAGTCTGGGTGGACCATGGGGCAACTCCCTTTGTCCAAATATGGGTTTGGCTATCCCAAAAGTGTAGGCAGGAATGATTGGGTTAGAAGCACAGGGTCCAAGTGTATTACAGGATGGCCTTGTGTCCTGATACCTTAGTCTATCAGAGAATGCTAACCTGTGTAGGGCAGTTATTCATGGGTCTGGATAGTGTCTGCCTGTACAAACCAAGCCTATACAGTTACTTCACTGTGTCAAACATGCCCACCCCTTCCTGATGCATTTGAACATAGAGGTGACTGGAAAGGCTCAGGCTCCAAGTCTTCTAGGCAGGGCTGTAAGTGGTGGATGGTGTCCTACCAGTCTAGATAGGAGCTGCACCTAGGATTGACAGTGTGTGGTGTACACCCTACAGGTCTGATCACATCCAACAATATGTAAGCTATGCAATTTCTACTAATACTCACCCTCCCCAGCCTGTAGGAGAGGTATGCAGCATGTGGAAGGGTTGTAGTGCAGTGAAGGGCACCACATATGTAGCAGGGGATTTAGGCCTATGCTTTCCAGTGTGTGGGACCTAATATGAGTGCCATATGCAGTAAGAATTGCATAGCTGTTATTGTCAGGTACCAGGTACTGTGTGTGTTTATAGGGCACACATGTGTGACTAGATATGATGTATGGGATACTGCAAGACATGTCTAATTATGTGGGACACTAAGAGACATCAGGTATTGGCACAGAAGTGGACTAAACATTAATAACATCCTATTCACTAATGTATTCAAGTAAGGATGAAATATAAAGGAGCAGGTGATACTCTAGTATAATCCTGGTTCTCAGGGCCTTACCTCCATACTGCTACCCTTGGTAATAGCATCCCCTAAACCTTAGATTCCCTTACTCAAGTACCCATCCACACATGATGTCTAGTTGTAGACATGTGATACTCATGTGTCCATGCGTATGCAGAGTAGCTGTGACAAGCATTGCATAGGGAATGTACTTAAACGTGTATATGTGAATGGAGGTCATAATTTATCCAGGAACAAGGCTCTGTGTTACAGTTGGTGTCTACAAAACATTACTCCACAGTGCCATTACTCAGTATCAACTTGGGGAGGAAGAAAAGTATTTCTATACTAAATATCAGGTTTCCAAATACTTCACAAGACAGTACTCTCATAAATCCTTGGTTTGTGCATATGATCGAACACCTAGGTCTCTCTCCTGGTATTGATTTTAAAATAATAGTAACCAACCTATCAAGGATCAATTTAATGAATTGAAATCTAGGTGATCAGGACATTACCTGTCTGGATGCATATGGCTACAACTCTTCTATTCCCTCTCGATGCAGAGCAGAGAATTCTCGTGGCAGAAAAAAGTTAGGGTTTTACGGGGGCGGATCATTCTTCATATATACTCTCGGTTTGATAGGATTAACACTATGATTTGGATTTCCCTTCAGGAATTTGATCCAATCTCCTTCCCTTCGAATCTTCTTCGAATTCGAGCAGTGTTACTGTTCTGAATTCAAATTTAACACATCTTGCAGTTTGAACCCTGATGTTTTGGGATTTGCATATGGGGTCAACCCATTGGCTTTTAGTGCTGGAGTTTGGGTGTTTTTTATATATTAGTCCTCCCTAAAACAATGTTTGCACAGAAACCCTTACCCTCTATTATTAACAAAAGTAGTTAAAACACCTATACTACCATGTATATTGGCAATAATATTTAAATAATTATTAACCTGAGATTAATAACTGTTTGGGGTTTCTTCAAAACTGAGATTAGAGAACAATAAATTGTTTCCCTTTCCTTTCTGTCTAACTGAGATTGATTTCCAGGTTTGTGTAACCTGAGTTTAGGCCATGTCCCCTGTCTTATGATTTTTTACTGTCACATTTATGATTCCTGCACATTGATATGTATCCCAATATATGCACACTGTTTGTTTTCCTTCCTGTTATTTCCTGTCTACACACAGGTACACAACACACACCCTTCCCTCTCTTTTCACTGTTGTATTTCCTGAACACACACACAGTCTTCTCTTTCACTGCTATTAACTTCCTGCACACACAATGTATGCATACACACACTATTTTGTTGTCCTTACACTGCCTTATGTAATTCCTGTACACTCTCACCATAATACACACATATATCTTACCTCACTGTCCTATTTTATCACTGAGTTACTGTCAATTGTTAGGCGGATTTGAACCTTGTTTTCACATATTCACACACATGTTCCCTTTAGACACACACACACCATATGGTTCCCCTCTCTTTGTATGCATAACACATATATGTATGCCTATGAATAGGAATATATATACCTATGTCTAATCTAATGTGAATGTAATGTGCCAATATATATGTGAAATGTGTATTTATATGTATACATATAGTATTTAGCCTAGATTGTGTACTATATTGTGTGATATTAATATATGGGTGTAATAGTGAGGTTGTGACTTGCTAAGGGTTCTAGAAATTAGCTAAGCTACTTTGTGATATAACTAATATAGGCTTGCTTAGCCTTGATAGGAATGGTGCTAGCTAGTATAGATTGGAATAGCCTAGTTTAGACTCAACTAGACTTGGTTGACCTAGTTTGACTTCTAGGGTTGACCAGAGTTGACCAAGAGTTGACTTTGGCCTAGATTGACCTAGATTCATGTAGAATGCATTGTAGTACCTCATTTTACCATTCTGGACTTGTTGTGACTTGTACTGTTCTATAGGAGACAGACACCACTCCTCGGACAGTATATTCTCTTCAGACACTCAGGCTATCAGGCGAGTACATTCTCTGACCGTTTCATACTTGTATGGATTTACATTCTTGCTCTAGATTACTGTACTTGATGCTGACACGATCTTTATCACGGTTTGGTACTATATGGATCTTCTTTTGAGATGTTATCTCCTTGTATTCACTAAATACATATTGTGACGTGCGTTTCACTTCCATATTATATTTATTGAATACCCACATCCTTGTATACTCATTGTGCATATTGTACTCTCATTATCACATGAGCCTCAGGGATAGACCATTGTACACTATTGTATAACATTGTACATCCATTGTATAATATTGTACACTATTGTATAAGATAACGTAACTGGAGTAGATGCTTGTGTATTGATTGGGGAGGGGGAGTAGAATTGGTTATGTACTCAAATCCTATTGTACAACATTGTATAACTATTGTATATGTCTATTGTACACCCACGTACAATGGAGTTACCATTGCATTGTCCTAACCCGTTTACATAACCAGATTGTACTCTAAATCACATGTTCCTTACAGTTCTTACTTATCATATTTAGATATTTCCTGTTATCAAATCTCTACTGTTTTTCATATATCTTCTTCTTTCAACGTTTCATGTACTTTACTCTATTGCATGCTTTATATTTCCTAACTCGATATGAACTGCGTGAGATATTTTGTGCTCGCTTCCGTCCTGACTGGACCTGTTGAAAATTTTACAGAGGATGATGAGGAACCCTGCACCCTTACTTGGAGCTTGCCTAGATGACACTCGCAACCTGGACCCCTGGGGAGGTTCAGGCAGCTGCTCAGGATGATACCTTGTATAGTGTAGATAGCTTAGTTTGTCCTTTCTTTCATGTATAGCTGTTGTCTTATTTTCAGTGTTGTATATTTTAGACCTATTGAGACTTTGTTATTCATTTCTGCTGTACCTCAGTTAAGGATTTCTTATCTATTTCCATCGTACTACATTCTACCTTAGAATGTGATTGAGTTGTACCTCTGTGTTGGCCTCCTTTTGGAGAGTATATTCATGTTATGTAGCTATAGTTCATGACCTAGAACAGCGTTCTACCGCCGACACTGCGGCGTAGGCTAGGCGTTGTTACGTACTCGTACCCTCACGGTGGGTGCGGGTCGTGACAGTTGCATGGGGGTGCTTGTAACTCATGGGCTTTGGTCCACTATGTTGTGTATAAATATGCGCCGATCCACCCGATCGAGCGGTTGCTCTCGGGACTGGTTATGGGGAGGTCGGCCCAAGCAGTAAGGTTGGGCTGGGATTTCTCCCTCTCGGTTGCATGGGGGTGTTTGCAACTCATGGGCTTTGGTCCACTGTGTTGATTCTTTGATTTCATTTACCTTTTTTTTAAAGTGTATATATATATATACACTAAGAGGAGCGCTGGTTGTCCCCTGTTCTAGGGGGGTCGGGAAATAGAGGTCACTGTTCCGAAAGGAACAGTGGCTTGTTTAGTTTTTTTTTCTTTTTTTTCTTTATTATATATATATATATATATATTTCTTTTTTTTATATACGAATACATATATATATATATATATATATATATATATATATATATATATATATATATAAATAAAATATATATATATATATATATGGCCTGATGATGGCCTGGGTGTTCCTTCCCCTGGAAGGAGCTTCCTCCCCGTTCCTCGGGCTCTCCCTCCCGCCACCCGCCGTCGGCTGGAGGTCGGCAGCTCCCGGTCGTGCGCCGCACCGCCGAGAGCTCCCCCTCCCCCCTTGCCTCCCTCTCGGATGGGCGGGCCCGGCCGGCTTTTGTCCGAGGTGCGACTGCTCCTCCTCCTTTCTCCCTCGCCATCGTCGCAACAGCCGCCCTAGTTGCTGGAGGCGTCGCCGCGCTAGGTGCCAGCGGTCGTCCCTGGCCCCCTCTCTCCTCGGCCCCCCGCCACGCTCTCTCGTCGTCCAGTTGGCGGAGCCGTCTGCTCCCGGCCCTCTGTCTTCTCCGCCCGCCGCCCCTGGCGTTGCGCCGCCCCCCGCGGCTCCCCCTCCCGCCATCCTCCTCCCGAAGTGGCCCTTTGTTCCTCCGGCAGCGGTCGCCACGCCCGTAGTGGCGCCCTCCCCGACCGTCCCACCGGCTGCGGCCCCATCCCCCGTCCCCGAATCGTCGAGGCGACCATTCGGTCCTCCGGCAGCTTCCGCTTCGGCCCCTCCTCCTCCTCCGGCTTCCAGCTCCGCCGTGCTTCATCCTCCTCCTTCGGATCCTCCTTCCCTGGCGCGCGCCTTCCCGGCTGCAGCCACCCCCCCGGAGATCCCCCCCGTCGCGCTCCCTCCCGCCTCGGCCGCGGGCTCCCTCTCCGCGCCTTCGCCCTCCGTGCTTCCCTACGTCGTGGCGGAGGCCCCCCTCCCGGCAGACCCCTCTGTTCCCGCCTCTGCTCCGTCTCCCTCTTCCCCGGCCGGCGGCTACTGGCAACACCCGGCCTACTCGGGGTTGCTCTGGGTCCCTGCCTCCCACCCGACGGAGGCGGTCCTTCTCTCTATCGGTGCGAGTCGCCACCCCTAGCGCGGTCCGAGCGCCTCCCCCGGACGGCGGTCGCACTCCGCGGCGGACGTCCCTCCCAACGTGGTCCCCCCCCCCTCCGGCTCGCCGTGGTCTTTCTCTCTCGATGATGGCGTTATCCCCCTCCTCCCTTCTCCCCAGCCGGTGGTGATATCCCCTCCTCCCCGGCCGGTGGTGTTCACCCTCCCCCGCCCCGCCCGAGGCCCAGATCCCCCTCTCCGCCTTTCCCGTCGCTCCGCCCCTCCCGGCGGAGGCCTCCCTAGCCTCGGCATCCCCCCTGCCGCTTCCCCCCCCCCCCACTTCCTCCCCTGCGACGGCATCCCCTACCGGCGGTTCTCCCCGTCCCTTCCTGGCGGTTCCTCTTCGCCGCCCCCATCCGTCTCTCCCCCGGTAGCCGATACCCCCCTCCGCCTCGGTTGGCCTATCCGCTGCCTCCTCCGCCGGCTCGTCTCCCCCGTCCCCTAGCCCCTCGGCCGTGCTCGCTCTCCCTCGCCAGGGCCCAGCCCCCCTCGGCGGCCGTGGTGTTCTCCCCGGTTGGCCCCACCCCCTCTTGCTCCGGCATGCGAGCGGAAGTCCCGAGGGTCTCCTCGGTGCCGAATATGTATATATATATATATATATATATATATATATTTTAATATATATATATTTACGTTTATTTGACAAAATAATATAACCAATAATAATAACATAATATTATATAATACTAACCTCCATAATATTGATAATAAATAATAATTTTAATAATAATAATAACAAAATTCAATAAATCCATAATGGTGTATATTCCATTATGTACAGTCTAATAATCCCAAAATACACAAGGACCTATTTTGTACAATTTTCACTGAATATCAACTAATAATTATAATATTTAATTTAAAGTACTTATAAAATATTTATTAAATCACTAAAACGGAATACAACACACTCATACCAAAATTACATCAACACGAATGTTATTGGACGTACCGCATGACTACATGGGCTTGGCTTGTTTTGGGTCCAATCTGGACTAGTTCGGTACAACCGGGCTCCCTAAACTCAATAATATAAATAATAAATAAATAAATCTTCGGCAAGGGTTAAGTCGCAACTTGGCTTGGTTTTTCTAGTTAAGACATCACTATGGCTCGGCCTTCCCTACCAGGGCTAATACACTAGTCAAAGCATGTCATTGCACTATCCGTGCCACGATTCCTTGTCACCTTGTACTCTAAAACTCAACCATGGCTAAAATTATTTATCGTAATAATTAATTAAGTAATTATTTATAAAATCATCATTTAATTCAAATAAATAAATAAGATATATTACCAAATTTCGGGAAGAGGGGTTACAAATTATCACGCTGTTCCTCCTCCCAACACTTCTAACCAGCCCACTAATTCCCAAATATTTGGGGATGCTAATGAGGCTGTGAAACTCTTACTTACTCAGTTTGAGGCCTTCAAGCAGAAGGATGGCCTACAAAGATTGGGTATAAAGCAACCATATCCTACAGAGTAGAAGAAGGTTCCATTTCCTCCTAAATACAAGCTTCCGACTATTATGTTATTTGATGGCAGTACTTCTCCAAGTCAGCACATTAATCACTTTGAAGTGATGACTGACAAACTACAGCTAAATGATGCTCTCCTTACCAGAGTGTTCGTTGGTTGTTTAGCCAGCACAGCATACTACTGGTATCGTAGCTTGCCTGATGGCTGCATAACTTCTTTTGCTGGTTTCAAGCAAATGTTCTTGGAACGGTTTTATGAGGGAGTCAACGACATGACAATGTCTGCCCTCATTAAGATTAAACAAAGGTACAATGAATCCACGGAGAGTTTCATTGAATGATTCTGCCGAGAGGCAATCAAAATGCCTTTAGGAACTCCATCTGCTGTAACAATAGACACTTGTAAATCAAACTTGCTGCCTATTATCAGTATGTGCACAGGATCTACACAATTCCAAGATTAGTCCTCTTTCATTGTGAATGCCAAGGCGGCTGAAGTCAGTACCGAAAAGTTCAAACAGTTAGGAGTTCAGATGACTCATCCTAATAAAGACGAACATTCTACACACGGAGGTAATAATAGCCAGAATAACCGCAAGGGTAAAGAAACACTGGCCATCAATCTCAAAGGCAAAGAGTCTTTGGCTGTCAAAGTTACTCAGACGGCATCCACTCCATCAGCACCACCGCCGAAAACAACTCGTCTGAAAGAAGAGTATTCTTTCGACGAAGATGATACTTTGAGTATCTTCGATTGCTTGATCAAAAGCAATAAGCTTTAACTGCCAGAGGCAAAATGGTCGGAAGAAGTGGGTAAAACCGATCAACCTAAATACTGTATTTATCACAGATTTATAGGGCATCCAACCAGAGCATGTTATGTGCTCAAAGGCAAAATCTAAGAGTTGGTCAACTCTGGAGCAATTACTCTGCAGCAGGACGAGAAGACGGTGACTGCTAATGTGGTTTCTCTACAATTCGATAATTTTCCACTACAGCTTGTACAAGATGGTGTTGTCCCCATTCCAAGGACTACTCTTGAGATCGTGAATCTCCCACCTCCCCAAAATGAAGGTCTTGTTCTACTATCGACTGACAGAGGAGAGATTATATAGATTCACCCAGATCTGGTGGCAAATTTCGAAGCGCCTTCCTCTTCCAACCAAAAGAAGCGCTCCAAAACTAAATCTAAAAGCTGCAACATGGTATCCTTTGAACCAGTAACAGAAGGAGAAATTCTAATGGGTACTAGATCAGGAAAACCCTATCTTCGAGAATATCCCAAGAATCAAGAGAATCCTGCTCCATCTTCTGATGCTCCTCTTACATCATCTTCTCCTGTGGAGAATATACCATCTATATCCCCGTCGGTAGCTGAACCAACTTCTTCTAAACCCACATCAGCAGACAAGAAAAAACAACATGTTCGTTTTGACAAAGCATTAAAAAAATTCTCATCTCTTGGACTCGAAAAGCCATATAACTTTGACATATTGACTCAATTGGCCAATACTCCAGCGAGATTGTCAATCTTTGAACTCTTACGTCTCTCAAAAGAAACTCGAAAAATGTTAAGTGAAGCCTTGATGCAGGCTGATGCTTGTCTTACTTTTCTCAAAAAGCCTGAAAAGGAGCCAGTCAGCTGTACACATTGTCATAGTGTATTTGAATTAATGCCCAACATTACTTTTACACAAGATGATATGTTGTTAGAAGACAATGGTCATGATCGTCCTCTCTATTTTATGGGGTATGTGGACACCATAAAAGTTGACCGTATCTTGATTGATCAAGGGTCTGCTCTTAACATCATGCCAAAGTCTTTGCTAGATGCTTTGAAGATCCCAGTGCATAACCTGTCTACAACTATCACTACCATCCTGGGGTTCAATCAAGGAAGAAGTGAACCTTTGGGGAAGATACGCCTAAAACTTCAAATTGGCAATCTTCGTACGAAGGTAACTTTCTTTGTTATTGACAATCATGGCTCATACAATGCTTTGTTAGGAAGACCATTCCTCTATGAACATAATATTGTACCTTCTACTCTCCACCAATGTTTCAAATATGTTGATGGTAATGGAGAAGTCCAAAAAGAGGTTGCAGATCTGAATCCTTTCAAAGGAGTTGAAGCATACTGCAACGATTCTCGCATGTACAAGGAGGAATTCATGAAGGTGGTCCTGGCAATGGACACAGATGAGGAACAGACAAATATACCGAATGATACTCTGGCGATCCCGGTCAAAGGACGTACCTCCTGTCCTCAGTCTTCCAAACCAGTGACTATCTATCTTTCTTCCTATGAGAAGTAGCCTAAGGGTGATAGTCAGGAACAAAGGAAGCTCACCTCTTCTGAGCCGCTTGTAATTGACCTTCGTCGTAAGAAGCCCCCTCATCCTTCTCGTTCTTCTTCTCCTCCTCTTGTCATCAATCTGACTAAGCCTCATAAGGCTAAAGTTCCTGTTGTAAATGATGGTGTAAAAATCAATAAAGCGTCTCCTTTGTAGTATACTGATGCCTCTTACTATACTCAATGTTATTTGGATATGCTATATAGTTTTAAACCACTTACAATAGAAGTTGTATCATCTCTACGAAATGTGGTATCACTGGATTCAATACAAGAGTCGTACTACTCAGTACCGTCTCAAAAGAAAGATAAAAAGCCTATATTCTTCAATAAAAGAGAGGAACCAAAAATCATGCTCTATAACGATAATAGAGATGATACAGGAAGGCTAAAATTACGCCGCTATAGTCCACAACCAAAAGCAATCATCCGCAAAATGGGCTATGATTTCAGAACAGGCCTCAACAACGGTAAAGGAAGGAGAACTCCTCTTCGTATTGCTGTTCCAAAAGGAAAATCACAACAATACCACAGTAAAATGAAACGGGGACTAGGTTATGCTTTACCACTCCCAACTCCAGAAACTTCAGAATCTGATGAAGAAGAACGATCAACTCATCTGGATCTATCTCATGGGATTCTGATACCAGCATTGGTCATGTTCATAGGGTGATAGTATCTTCTAACATGGTGTCTCCGAATTTTCGGAAGATGACGAAGATGACATTGAGGAAGCTCCTGAAATTGACCCTTGGGTACAAAGGATGGACAATCAGTGGGAACTTTGTTTTGAACAATGAGAGCCACCTATTGAAAATCAATTAGTCCAAATCGATATTGGAGAGAAGGACGTATCACGACCAATCTTCATTAGCAAAAATCTCTCAGAGGATGATAAACAAGAATTAATTAACCTTATTCATGAATATATTGATGTCTTCGCCTGGAGTTATGAGATATGCAGGGATTAGATCCTCAAATTGCAACTCATAAGCTTAATATCTTGCCGAATGCCAAGCCGGTCAAACAACAACAAAGGCGATTTAAGCCTAAAATGATGGATGCAATTGATGATGAAGTCAAAAAGCTTATAGCATGCAGTTTTATCAGAGAAGAACAGCATCCCGTCTGGGTACCAACGTTGTACCAGTCTTAAAGAAGACCGAAAAGGTTCGAATTTGTATAGACTTTCGGAATCTCAATGATGCTTGCCCTAAAGACGAATTTCTTCTCCCAATTACTGATGTTATGATCAATAATACATGTGGATTCGAACGAATTTCTTTCATTGATGGGTTTTTTTGGATATAATCAAATCCGGATGAATCCTGAAGATGAAAAACATACTTCATTTCATACTCCTTGTAGAGTGTACTGTTATACAGTCATGCCTTAAGAACGCAGGTGCAACTTACCAGCGGGATATGAGTAGTATCTTTCGAGATCATCTGCGAAAGACTGTCGAATGCTATGTTGACGATATTGCTGTCAAAAGTCATCTCAAGGAAGATCACATTCAAGATTTAAGAACTATCTTCAATTTATTGTGCCAGCATCAACTCAAAATGAACCCCACCAAGTCTTTCTTAGGTGTCTCTAGTGACAAATTTCTCGGCTTCGTCATTATCTCTAAGGGTATACATGTTGATCCTGAGAAGATCAAAGACATTCAAGAGATGCATCCTCCACGCAACCTAAAAGAGCTACGAGGATTCTAAGGTCGACTTGCGTACATCAGGCGGTTCATTTCGAATTTATCTGGACGTTGCAGACCATTTACTCAATTAATGAAGGTGTATCTTTCGTTTGGACGGAAGAATGTCAACGAGCATTTGATGACATAAAGCGGTATTTAATGAGTCCACCGGTCCTTGTACCACCGATCTCAGGAATACCTTTCTTGATGTATGTCCGGGCAATGGACCATTCATTGGGAGCTTTGCTAGCTCAGAAAAAAAAGAAGGTCATGAGCAAGCCATCTACTATCTTAGCCGAATGATTACTGGAGCTGAACATTGCTATAGCCCGGTGGAGAAAGAATGTTTAGCCTTAATGTTTGCTATTCAGAAGACAAGACATTACATCATAGGCTAAACTATTCATGTCATATCCCGGGTCAATCCTTTTTGAGTTCTGATGAAGAAGCCAAGTACACTCAATTCTAGGCTTGCTACATGGGCCATATTATTAGCGCAATACGATATGGTTTATGTTCCTCAAAAGTCTGTGAAAGGTCAGGAACTTGCTGACTTCTTAGCAGCTCATCCTGTCCCTAAAACATCTAAACTCTATGACGAGATTCCAGACGAAACATTGGAATCAAATATGATCTCAAAAGAGTTTCCTACTTGGCGGTTGTTCTTCGATGGAGCTTCTATAATTGGACCTGGAGGTACCCTTATTGCTGGAGTGGAAATTATTCTCGTTTCACCCGATGGATTAGCTATTCAAAGGGCTTATTCTTTAGATGAGTCGTGCTCTAACAATGTGGCAGAATACAATGTCTTACTCATTGGACTCCAATTAGCCAAACAATTGGATATTGAATATCTCAAAGTATATGGTGACTCTAAGCTGATTGTTAATCAGGTTAGAGGCATATATGAAGTTCGACATCAAGATCTGGTACCATGTCATGAAGCAGCAATCAGAATAGCTTCTTCGTTCAAAGGGTTCTTCATCGAACATGTACGTCGTGCATGCAATACAGAAGCTGATGCCTTAGCTAACCTAGCTGCGATATTGGCAATTCCAGTCAGAAGACAACAAATGGTTGTTATCACTAATAGAGAACTATTTTGTGTTGAAAACAACCACAACATTGAAATCAGCAATCTAACTGAAGTCAATGTTATTAGCGAGGACTGGAGAACACCATTCATTGATTTTACAGTACATGACATCTTGCCAGAAGATCCTAAGGAAGCTACAAGTATTCGTCGTCGATCTCTTTGATTCAATTATAATCACACTACTAAAACTCTTTATCGAAGAACGTTTGATGGGTTACTTTTGAGATGTCTTGCTGGTGATGAAGCAAAGTAGATATTACGCGAAGCTCATGATGGTGTTTGTGGAGAGCATCAGCTTGTTCCTAAACTTCAGGATCGTATTCGACGTATCGGCTACTATTGGCCTTCTATGGTATCAGATGCTATTGACTATGCAAGGAAATATCGTGCATGTCAAATTCATGCAGATTTTATTCATCAACCGTCAGAATTTCTTCATCCGACTGCTGCCTGGTGGCCCTTCGACGCTTGGGGCATGGACATAATTGGCCCTATCAATCCTCCTTCATCTAAAGGACATCGGTTCATCTTGGCTATAATCGATTATTTCTCCAAGTGGGCAGAAGCTATACCTTTGGCCGAAGTAAAGACTAGTAGTGTCATCAACTTCATCAAACATCATGTGATATATAGATTTGGTGTCCCTCGCCGAATCATCCATGATAATAGGCCACAATTCATCAGCCAGAAGTTTAATAGGTTCTGTGATGACAACAGAATCAATAATATTGCCTCTACGGCCTATAATCCTGCGACTAACGGGTTAGCAGAAGCATTCAACAAGACCATTATCAAACTCCTTAAAAAGTTTGTCTGTATTAACAAAGTAATTGGAGTGATAAACTTGGAGAATGTCTATGGGCATATCGCATTACTGTCCGTAATCCTACATGTTGCACACCTTTTTCATCGGTACATGGATGTGAAGCCGTTCTACCTCTGGAAATTCAAATTCCTTCATTGAGAATTGCTATTGCTAACGAGCTTACTACAGAAAATAATGATCATCTTCGGCTTCAAGAATTGGACGCGCTCGACGAGAAAAGGTTATTAGCTCAACAGCATATCGAACTTTATCAAGCCGAGATTTCAAAAGCCTTCAATCGCAAAGTCAGAGTGCGAACATTCCAGGAAGGCAATTTAGTTCTTACAGTCAGACGTCCTATGACTATGACACATAAGAGCAAAGGCAAGTTCGAAGCAAAATGGGAAGGGCCATATGTGGTAAATAAAGTTTTCTCAAATGGAGCCTATCAATTAACATATATGGATGGCAGAGTTGCTATGATACCTATCAACGGCAAATTTCTCAAGAAATATTATGTATAAAGGCAAAATATACTTTATTTCATAGACATGATGTAAATAAAAGTCCATTTTATTCAAAATTATATTAGAATTACATAATATTAAGGACAGGGAGGAGGCCTCGATCCTTCATGATTAAATACATAGTTTGCTAATCGTTCAAACATCTCATTGCCTGAACTCACAAAAAACTCGCAAGCAGCCATCCTCAATGCTTCTTCTTCGGCAGTCTTCCCAGTTTCTACTAGCTCGGCAATCAAGTCCCGTCTTTATGCAGGAGCAGTTGAGCCTCCACCTCTTTCTTTCTGAGGAGTCACTGGAGGCTCTGCAGGGGGCGTCAACGGTGTCTACAACATGTAGATCAATACCTATCTTCAAAAGTGGCACAAAAGAAGAATACTCATACTATTGATCCTTTGTTGAGACTTACCAATTTTTGAAGGCACAGTATGCAAACGAATAGCATCGGGACGAAGTGGCGCAAGTGAACTTATGAATAGTAAGACCTTGTGAGAAGCCATTTGTTTTGAGAAAGCATGAATAACTCTTTCGTTTCTGGTTGTCCTTTTAAAAGTGTTAAAGATGAAACAGGCGCGTTATTCTAGGAGCCTATTTTTGGAAAAAAAAACTAAAGAATAGGCGATTAAAGCCATAAGATGACTGCCATGTGTCCCTCGGTGAAATAGAAAGCATTGAATTAGCCAAAGGAACGCATCTACATACGCCATTTGAAATCACAGCCACACAATATATCAGAAAATTTAGATTTTATAGCATAAAAGATATGTGGACCCCTACAGACAAGTACACAAGAAAAGAGAATAAAAAGTTGTCATGTTTAAACATTATTCCTTTTTTGTCTTTATCGGTCTGACGAAGGGCGGCGTCCAATTCTTACATGTTACGGATCCCCGAGCGACGTATCAGATTAAGGAATCCCTCTGAATCGCCATGCTCTTCAGAGGATGGCCCACCACTCGAACGATTAAAGACGGTTGGGTTTAACCCGAAGCAGTCTAGAAAGTTCGCCGTCCTTAATGCCGGGTCAGCCTCCAGCAAATAAGTCGACGGCGTGATATCCGGTTTTGCTTCAGGAGACTCGATTTCAGTGACAGCATTGGTCTTCATCTCCTTCTTCTTAGATGCCATCGAAATTCTGAAGAATAAAATACAAAGATCAACCCCTAGATATATATCACCAAATTGACTCTTCATATTCCTTATGGGAAATTGAAAATCATCAATAAAAATCGGGAAGATGAAGAGGAGATTGAGTATTTTCGAAAAAGAAATCTAATTATGATGACCGGGCGGTGACTGGCGCAACTTGACTCAGTCAAAGCTTTTACACATTCAAAGTATTTCAAAACTTTGAAATGTTTTAAGTTTTAAAAACTTTGAAGGGGGTCTTGTAGGGCCTAAAAATCAAGTTGCGCCATGTATCCACTATTCAGTGATCAAGTTGCGCCCCAAAAATCAAGCCACGCCACTGTTTTGAAGCCCAGAGATCAAACTGCACCGAAGATCAGGTTGCGCCACATATCAGACTACGCCCAGTCACATTGCGCCAAAAATCTATTTGGCGTCTGACATTTAATTATCATCATTACCTGACAGCACTGACAACTAACAACACAGTGAACGAGAAAAATTTCTTCGAATCCCTCGAATTGTGCCGCTCGAGGAGATTGGACTGACAACTGTCCTGCACATCTTATGAGTTACGCCTAGGCACAATCCAAACAATTTTTTTAATTGCACCTAGGCGCAATCTGAATGATTTTTTCTCAAAAGCTGCCACATGTCCGGGCACAGTCTAATCAGGCACAGTTTAACTTGTTGACTGAAGCTCGCGCAACCTGATAAAGTTGACACAATTTTCATTTCTAAAGCAGGATGACGTGGCACACATGTCACTAATCTCTCAAGATGTGTCTACTATCCTGTACACGACCATGCGCATCTCAATCACATGATGCCACGCGTCTAAATACAGTTAGTACACGACTGATAACTAAATGAAAGTTGGCACAACATGAGGTTGGCGTAACGCAATGTGGCACAACCCGGCCTCGCGCACATCAGAATAACTTCTAAAACAGTTATTTCTAGAGCTCTATAAATAGAATTTCCAATCATTGTTAAAGGATCACGCATAGAGATCAAAAACTCTTGCAAAATTGCTGTTGCATTCTCCAGAGGCTCTAGTCATCAATTTTACATAGTCCAAGCAATAAAGTGATCGTCTTCTGATCAGATTCCTACAGTTGTTCTTTCCCATAACTCATTGTACTTTGTACGATTCTTTTTAAGTTTGGAATAAAACTTTTTGTTTTTTGCAAACAAAGTTTAGAAATCAGAGTGATGCGAGCTTGGGTAGAAAACTCTGTACTATCAACTTTTGTTTGACCTTATGATTGGGGTCAGTGTTTATATTATTGTTTGGGAACGGTGATTCCAATACTGACGATTGACTTTAGTCTAGAAAGATAGCCTAGCGGTTAGTCAGACGTCCCTGTGCGGAGAGAATGAAATTGTGCAAGCGACCTAGTAAGAGTTGTCGAAGTATTCTTGAAAATGTAGGACCGTTGAGCACCTCTAGAGGGGGCGAATAGAGTGGTACGAGTGCAGTAAAAATAATCACCAATTAAAAATTAAATAATTATAATCTATGGAAGGAATAAGAGACAGTAAATTAAATTACAGTAAGACATAAAAGATCAAACTCAGTGAACACCGCGATATATACTAGTTTCCCTTTAAGAGGACTAATCCAGTCGCGAGTACTATTGCCCGCTGTTAATTCATTATTTGCAAGATAAATGACAGCATGTCGTCTCTTTACAACACCGTGCTTGACGACAAGTGCACGGCCGACTTCACAACACCGTGCTTGGTGACGAGCGCACGACCGACTCCAAAAACTGAGATATTTTCTGACTTGCAATCTCTATACAACTCTATAAACCAAAGACACTAAATCGAACAAGATGTTACTGGCTTTGGCTAAGAGTAGTATAGGTGAAATATGAAAGCTTTAGATCTTTGAAAAAATACTTAAGAAGAGATAGAGAGAAGAATAAATGAGTAATTAGAAATGTAAAAATCCTTCTCTATTTATAGTATTTTTCTGACCAAACTCGGACAGAGTTCGGACGCGAAGATCCCGCAAACAAACGTTGGATGCAGATTTGGAGGAAACTGATTTTCAAAAATCTTTGACCGAACTCGGTCAGAGTTCTATCCGAATTCTGTCAAACCAAAATAGGATTTTTTAGGTCCAAACTGTAGGGTTTGTGGGCTGTTTGGATATATAGATTTGAGATTTAGGTAGGCTTTTTGGATAGGTGGACCTAAGCCAGTAATATTTTGATCGATTTTATATTTATATTTTCTAGACTCAAATAAAAGTAAAATATAGAAGAAATGTTAAAATGGCTCGATCTGGATTCCGTTACAATTTATTTTTGGATGATGACTCGAATGCTTGTTGTAGATGCAGTATGTTCTTTGATATTTATTGCAGTGACCTAAAACTTTTAGTACCAGTTCGTATATTTTGTGTATTTACTTAAGTCGTCGTTGATTATCAAAATCAGGTGTGACAATTTAGGCAAATAGGCCAACAATCTCCCCCATTTTGATAATAGACAAACTTGAGTCTATACCAAAATATAACTAAAATATTACTTTGAAATAATATACCTGACTTGTTCATTGATTGAATTTGTTGTCGTTTGTAATTTGGTTTTGGTATTGCTCTTCTCCCCTTTTGTCATGTACGCAAAATGAGTAGCTCCCCCGTAATGTGTGAAATCGACAATTTAACACAGACAAGAAAAACTAGAGTAATATCCACAATACATAAGTCACAACATAGTAGAACTAGCAGCAGCAGTAGAATAAACTGATAAACTCATATAGCATGAACTAAAACTGAAGGAAAGTATAGCATAAAAAATCATAACTGAAAGAGTTTATTGTTGGCTCATTGTTCATATGGTCAACCTGATTGTAATAATTGATCAAACTCTGTCTCGATATGTGAAGCTAGTCAGGATGTATCGGACTCTTGGACATGAACAAGAACAGCTATCTACACCGTTCAAGACCGAAGCTATGTTTGCCTGTTCGAGTCTGTATTTCCTGTAAACAATGTATTTTTCATTTTATTGAGTCTAGGAATACGTTGTACACCGAGTCGTACTGGCAAATAGGCTATTCTAAAATGTTTTCAAAATACTTTTAAAATGTCCTTTGTTTTGAAAAACATTTATTTAAACAAAAGCTTTCAAAAAGGTTTTCAAAAAGGTTTTCAAAAATCCCTAAAAATTAATTTTTAAAACCTAACCTAACCCTGACAGAACTCGGCCAGAGTTCGGCCAGAGTTTGGCCAGAGTTCGGTTGGTGGCCGTTTAATTTTTGAATTCTCTGGAACTTGGTCCTCCTGCAGTTGCGGATTTGACCGAGATTTCCTCATCGAGTTCTGTCAGAATTCTGCCCGAATTCTGCCAGAATTCTGTCTTTGGAATTCCTATAAATAGAGAAGGATTTCGATCATTTCAACTCACTCATTCACTTTCAATCTTCTCTCTATCTAAAGCTTTCAGTCTTTCAAAGAGTTTTCTTGAGCTTTAAATTTCAGATCCCAAGCCAATTACAATCCTCTAGTCGATTTGCCAGTACGGTACGGTTTAGAAGTTTCTGAGAGATTGTAATCAGAAGGCTTGATTGAAGAATACCTCTTCACATTTGAAGTTGGACGAGTTCTTCGTATCAAAGCTCGCGTTGTAGAAGTTGCAAGGACTTCGTAAGAAAACTTGCGGTTTTTCCAATAGTGGATTCAACTGGTAGCAAGAGTTCTACCGACTGGATTAGTCCTCAACAGAGGGAAACCAGTATACATCGCTGTCTTTGCGTTTGCTTTCTTATCTCTGCCTTTACATTTACTTAGTTGTGATTATTATTCTGTGATCTTGCTGCTAACATTTTTTAATTAGCAATATTCTGCTGCCTACTTTATTCACCCCCCTCTAGAGTATTGTGCTTTACGATTTCGTTCCTACAATTGGTATCAGAGCAGGTTCTCCATCTAGAGGTATTATATTCTGATCCCAATTGTTCCTACAATTGGTATCAGAGCGGGTGTTACAGGTAAAGCAAAGGTAACAGTACAATTATTTATTCATTTTAATTAACTGTTATATAGATCACAGCACAACACATGGCAACTGTGAAATTCATAAGTGAAGGCCAGGCCACAAACAGACCTCCACTGTTTGATGGTACGAACTATACCTATTGGAAAACACGGATGAGTTTCTTCTTGAAATCTCTTGACTTTGATTTATGGTCTATTGTTATTGATGGCTATCAAAAGCCACCTCGTATAAATGTTGATGGAGTTTTAGTTGAAAAATCCCATAGCAGATATACAGAGGAGGAAAAGAAAAAGGCCAGTCTTGACGCACGTGCTATTAATGCTCTATTTTGTGCTTTAGACAGAACTGAATTTAACAGGGTATCTATTTGCACAACGGCTAATGAAGTGTGGAAGCTACTTGAAGTCACACATGAAGGAACGACTCAAGTCAAAGAATCTAAAGTTAGCAGACTTACTCAAGAGTATGAGGTGTTCAAGATGAAGCCCAACGAAACAGTTACTCAGATGTTCGAAAGATTCTTGGATATTGTAAATCCTTTGTCCTCCCTAGGCAAAGACTACAGTAACCATGAAAAGATTTGCAAACTCCTGCGAGCACTTACCAAGAACTGGATTCCAAAGGCTACTACAATCATTGAAGGGAACGACCTCACAACTATGTCCCTCGAAGTACTCATGGGTAAGCTAATCACTCATGAACTGGAGCTACAAGATTTTGAAGAGCCTGCACCAAAGGAGAAGACAATCGCTTTCAAGGCTCAGCACAGAAAAGCTGCTGAAGGTGACTCAGATAGCAGTGAATCTGATGCTGAAGATCAAGCACTCCTAGCAAGAAAATTCAAGAGATTCATGAGACATGAGAAGAGAGCCAAAAAAAAACAACAGCAACAACTGGTATCAAGATGATGCTGTCTGCTATGGCTGCAAGAAGAAGGGACACATGAAGAAAGACTGTCCTACAAACTCATCATCAAGCAAGAAGAGCAACAGGTATAAAAAAGGGAACCTGAAAAGATCAACATCACGGAAGTATGCCAACACCAGCATATGGCATGAAAGTGAAGCCAGCGACTCAGAAGACGAACAATCAGAAGACGCTGCAAACGTATGCTTTATGGCATCCGATCAGGTACCTACTGAACCTGTAGTTGATACTTTTGATGACTTCACCTTTGAGCAATTAGGAGATGCCTTCAGTGAACTGATGACTGATTACAGGAAACTGCGTAGCAAGTATCAGACCTATAAGAAGGTACTCAAAGAGTACAAAGGTGAAATAGGTAGACTTACCGACCTACTAGCTGAGGTTAGAAATAATGTTAGTGAGTCTGGTGAGCTTTCTTCAATAAAGCTCTTATTACACGAGACTACCAAGTCATCTGAAGAGAAAGACAAAGTTATTGACCAACTCAAGAAAGAACTTTCTAAAGAGAAGAAAAGTCTTCAAAGTGCACAAATCAGAATGGAAACACTCACTTCTGATTATACTAAGTTGTATGACACTTCCAAAAGATTGGAAATTAGGTTAGGAAAATAGCCTGAGACTGCTGCTTCCTTCCCTAACACGTGTCACTTACCGAAAAATCGGAACATTCCCAAGCCAAACACTGTCAGACCTAACCCTATCAAACCTTTACCCCAAAAGGTTAAGCCCAAACAGGATTATAGGTATGCTTTCTTCTATACTAGAAAACCTTAACCTACCAACCATGCACACCACTCACCTTTCAACACTCGACATGCAAAATATCATTATTGTGGCCTCATTAGTCATATTTCATCTGCATGTAGAATCAGAAAGCTTGTTGATTTAAATATTTATGCTTGGATACCAAAGGCTAACATTTCAGGACCCTACAAGAAATGGGTACCAAAAGTTTCATCTGCAAACTGTTTTGTAGGTGGAACACCTTTCACATGCTAGAAGCAAATGGATCCTCGACAGCGGTTGTTCACGGCATATGACCGGTGACGCTACATTATTTGCAACACTGTCGAAGAAAAATAAGGAAGGCTATGTCTCCTTCGGTAATAACTTGAAAGGGTATATTATTGGTATCGGTGATGTTGGTAAGTCTCCCTATCCTGTTATTAAAGATGTCTGTCTGGTTACCGAGTTGAAACATAATCTACTCAGCGTAAGTCATCTAGCTGATCATGGTTATGGCATCAACTTTGGCAAAGACAAATGTACTATAGTTGATAGCTCAACTGGTAGTACTATCTTTGAAGGTATCAGGGAAGACAACATATATGTTTTCTATTTGTTGGAAGAAACTGACATTTCAGGTAGATGCTTAATGGCTAAAAGTGATGAGAGTCATCTGTGGCACATGAGACTCGGTCACGCAAATATGGACACAATATCAAGATTATCCACAAAGAAGCTAGTACGCGGTTTACCGGATATTACATTCAAGAAGGTTTCGGTATGCAGCCAATGTGAAAGGAACAAAGCTACCAGATCCATATTCAAGTCAGTAAACACAGTATGTACTACTAGACCTCTACAATTGCTTCATATGGACTTATTTGGTCCTAGCAGAGTTGCTAGCCTCGGAGGTAAACTTTATGCTTTTGTAATTGTAGATGATTTCTCTAGATACACGTGGGTATACTTCTTGACACGCAAGAATGATATATTATCCGAATTTATCGCCTTTTGCAAGAAAGTATAGAATGAAAAAGGTTACATGATCACTCGCATAAGAAGCGATCATGGTGGCGAATTTGAGAATGCAGAGTTTGAGCATTTTTGTGACACACACGGTTTTGTACACGAGTTCTCCTGCCCTAGGACTCCACAACAAAATGGAGTTGTGGAACGTAAGAACAGAACTCTATCCGAAATGGCCAGAGTAATGTTAAATCAGTTTTGTCTACCCAAATATTTATGGGCTGAAGCTGTCAATACAGCTTGTTTTGTTCTCAATAGAGTTCTAATTCGACCCAAATCGAAGAAGACTCCATTTGAGTTATGGTTTGATAGAATTCCATCTGTTTCTTATTTTAGAATATTTGGTTGTAAATGTTTTATTCTCAATACAAAAGACAATTTGGGAAAGTTTGACGAAAAGGCCGATGAAGGTATATTTTTAGGTTATGCGGCCAAGAGCAAAGGATACAGAGTCTTCAACAAACGAACCATGATCATCGAAGAGTCAATCAATGTCACTTTTGATGAACTGGATCAAATGACTATCGATGACAATAACGAAGATCCAACTGTACCAAGCTCAACAACAGCTGATTCTCAACCAAGCTCGGCACTAGATGATCCTCCTAGAGAAGATCTAGGAACCAGCTAACTTCAGAGTCTGCCAAAAAGATTAAAATTTACGGCTGATCATCCAAAGGATTTGGTAATTGGTGACATTACCAAAGGTATAAGTACTCGTACATCCAGTAGAGATATTGTTTCTAGTGTTGCATTCATTTCACAGCTAGAACCAAAACTATTAATGAATCATGTAGTGATAGTTTTTGGATAGATGCTATGCAAGAGGAATTAAACCAATTTGAACGGAATCAAGTTTGGGAACTTATTCCCAAGCCTATTGATCGTCCGGTCATTGGCACCCGTTGGGTATTCCGAAATAAACTAAATGAGAATGGTTTAGTGACTCGTAATAAGGCTCGACTCGTAGCTCAAGGATACAATCAGGAAGAAGGTATCGACTATGATGAGGCTTATGCCCCAGTTGCGAGATTAGAATACATTCGCATGTTATGTGCATTTGCATGTTTTTATAATTTCAAATTATTTCAAATGGATGTCAAGAGTGCATTTTTGAATGATTTTATAAATGAAAAAGTTTTTGTAGCACAACCTCCAGGTTTCACATATTTTAAAAACCATGATCATGTTTTCAAGTTGAAGAAAGCTTTGTACGGTTTGAAACATGCCCCTCGTGCTTGGTATGATCGTCTAAGCTCTTTCCTACTTGATAACAGTTTTTCAAAAGGCAAGGTTGATACTACACTTTTTATTAAGTCCTTTAATGGTAAGCTTCTTTTAATACAAGTCTATGTAGATGATATCATATTTGGATCTACTGATGAATCTCTGTGTCAAGAATTTTCTAAGTGTATGCAGAATGAGTTTGAGATGAGCATGATGGGAGAGCTGAAATTTTTTCTCGGACTGCAAATCAAACAAACTGACAATGGGACGTTCATAAATCAAGCCAAATACACAAAAGATTTGCTAAAAAAGTTTAACCTGGACAATGTCAAACCTATTGGCACTCCGATGGAAACTTCAACAAAGCTTGATATTGATGAACAAGGCAAGCCAGTCGACACACGTAAGTATCGAGGTATGATCGGTAGTTTACTTTATTTAACTACTAGTCGTCCAGATATAATGTTTAGTGTTTGCCTGTGTGCACGTTTTCAAGCTAATCCAAAGGAATCACATCTGTGCGCAGTTAAGCGTATCTTTCAATACCTTAAGGGCACTTCTTCTGTTGCCTTGTGGTATCCCAAATCTAAGTCCTTTGACCTTACTGGTTATTCGGATGCAGATTTTGCTGGATGCAAAGTTGTTAGAAAAAGTACCAGTGGCACATGTCATTTCTAAGACAAAGCTTTAGTCTCATGGTTTAGTAAAAAGCAAAATTCTATAGCCCTATCAACAACAGAGGCTGAGTATATCGCCGCAGGACGTTGTTGTGCTCAGATTTTGTGGATGAAACAAACCTTGGAAGACTATGATTTATTTTATACACATATTCCCATTTTCTGTGATAACACGAGCACTATTAATTTGACTAAGAATCCTGTATGTCATTCTCGTACAAAACATATCGAGATTTGACATCATTTTCTTAGAGATCATCATCAAAATGGAGATATTGACCTTGTATACATAGATACTGAGAATCAATTAGCTGACATTTTCACAAAACCTCTAGCAGAAGATCGTTTCAATTATTTACGTCGAGAATTAAAAATTTTGGACGTCAATAATATTAATTAATTTTATTTTATGATTATATTTCAAATACGCAAAAACTGTGTTAGAGACAAGCCAATAAAGAGTCTGTCTGTCACCACAACTTCGGTTGAAGCGAAGCGGTACTTAAGAGTTCCTCGATGAACCTCCGCCAGCTGGGACAGTACTCCTACAGCTAATCTGAAACAGTCGCTGTGTAACGGAATTTAATTTATAAAATAACATTAATTATATTATTTTAATGTCAAAATTACTAATCTTTGAATTAAATATTTGAAATGAGCCAATGAAAAAGAAAGTATTTCAAACCAAACCCAGGCGAATTCGGCCAGACTTCGGATCGAATTCGGCCCGAGTTCGGTTGAGGGTGTCAGGTTATATATACCAGAACCCGAGAGCCTTTCTTCCTCTTTCCTTCTAAACTACATCATAACCAGCAATAGCAGCCGCAAAGGAGCCCCGAACCCTAGTTCTTCACCACCCCCTATCTTCTAATCCAAGTGGTGAAATCAATCCAAACATTGGATTCGTGCGGAGTTCGTCGTTCTCTTCGACATACTTTAATTTTGGGAGGTATAACTCCATCTTTCTCCACTTTTCAATTAGTGCACATTTACTTCTATTTGCACAAATGGCACCTAAGGGATTCAACCCCTTTAAGAGGAAGAAGACAACCAACCCAAGTGAGGAAGGTTCATCTTCGGATCCACCCACTAATTCCCTATTTTCACTAATCCAATCTAGCGACGGCGCATTAGACGGGTTTTACTTTCAAACCCTAGACCAAGCTTTACTGTGGTATGGAGACTTCTCCATGAGATCCATATGCACAGGCGCACCCATCAAGTGGACTGTATTTACTGATCATCGCCATTTCTTTGAGGCATTAGGGTTACAACATTTTGTTAAACTCTGTTTTTCCGTAGCAACTAATGCCATTAGACTGTTTTACTGCAATATCATATTAAACACTTTTGATGTAAGCACACGTGTTGGAGGATTAGATATCAATTTCAATGATGTTCTCTTAGCGGAGATCCTTGGTATTCCCAACGAAGGTGAACCGCTTGTTGACATCACTGAGTTTGATTTCCCCGAAGGCACGACACTTACCAGTTTCAAAGCTGAACTTTGTGCACCTGATAGAGTTTGCTCTGGAAAGTTCAAGGCAAACAACCTGAACTTCTTTAATTATGAATTGCACCGTATCATTTATTCCACTCTCCTTCCAAAGTCTACTTCGAAGGATGATGTCACGTCTCTTGAATTATCTGCTATGTATCACATTCTTAAGGGGATTCCATTTTCTGCCCCTAAGACCATTATTCAGATGATGGGACGTTGTCGTGCAAAAGATAGAAATCTCTCTTATGCGATGATTCTCCCACGCATCTTTTAGCATTTCGACATTGACTTATCTACTTGTTCTCAAGACCCTGAGCCCAAGGTTCTCAAATTATCTTGTCGCAGTATGACTGTATCTGCTCCTCCTCCTGCTCCTGCTACTGCTCCACCTCCTCTACCTCCTCAGCAGTATGCTATGACATTTAAGGGCATACACCAGCACCTTTCAGATTTGCACGTCTCTATGACGGACATGGCTCGCGAGCTTGAGTTCCGTGACGTCACCCGTTATCAGGCGATTGTAAACTCATTAGCTGATCTTCGTTTCGTCCAGACTGGACATTCAGTCGGTTCCATCCCTAGAGATCCAGCTTTCTCTGGTTACCACTGTGAGGATGAGGTTGTTCATGCCTACTTCCAGCCCGGTAACGCATATGATTAGTACCATTCTGATCGTGCTCCTCCTCGTGACTATGTCGGTAAGTTTTACACTGGCGCTCCTCCTTACCCTTCTGGTGCGGGTACCTCTGGAGTTGGTCCTTTTGGACATGCTGGTCGTCATGCTGATGATGACGATGATGATGATGATGAGGAGTTGTGATATGTTTCTTTTTGAGACTTAGACATTATCCACTGTATACTTGGAAATGCTCCGACATTCCAAGTTTTTCTATTTTCAGACTTTATTATCAATTTTTTTTTTGAGGACTTGTACTAGATTTGTTTTATTTGATGTCATTTGAACATCTTTATCAGCATTTTTATTGGTTTATGATTCACATCAGTTAATTTACTTAGCATTTCTTTATCTGCTTCTCTACTATAAACTGCCTGTGATATAATTCTTTGTTTATTATAAACTGCCTGAATACAAATACATGCCTGTGATGTTATGCAAATTTTTCTTTACTATTTCTATCATTTATCATGTTTATTTTCTTGTGTTTCTTCACTGTTTGTTATTTATGCATTGACTGCGGGGGAGTTTTTACTCTTTTGTAATTATTTTGCTAAGTGACAACAGGGAAGAAAATAAAGATCTAACATTCTTTTGAGAAAATGCAGGACATGAACAATTTTTTTGATTTTATTTCAAGCTTAAATGTTATATCATTCATAGTTTGTCAATTATCAAAATGGGGAAGATTGTTGGCCCATTGGTCATATGGTCAACCTGATTTTAATAATTGATCAAACTCTGTCTCGATATGTGAAGCTAGTCAGGATGTATCGGACTCTTGGACATGAACAAGAACAGCTATCTACACCGTTCAAGATCGAAGCTATGTTTGCCTGTTCGAGTCTGTATTTCCTTTAAGCAATGTATTTTTCATTTTATTGAGTACGTTGTACACCGAGTCGTACTGGCAAATAGGCTATTCTAAAATGTTTTCAAAATACTTTTAAAAAGTCCTTTGTTTTGAAAAACATTTATTTAAATAAAAGCTTTCAAAAAGGTTTTCAAAAATCCCCAAAAACTAATTTTTAAAACCTAACCTAACCCTGACAGAACTCGGCCAGAGTTCGGCCAGAGTTCGGTTGGTGGCCGTTTGATTTTTGAATTCTCTGGAACTTGGTCCTCCTGCAGTTGCGGATTTGACCGAGATTTTCTCATCAAGTTCTGTCCGAATTCTGCCCGAATTCTGCCAGAATTCTGTCTTTGGAATTCCTATAAATAGAGAAGGATTTCGATCATTTCAACTCACTCATTCACTTTCAATCTTCTCTCTATCTAAAGCTTTCAGTCTTCCAAAGAGTTTTCTTGAGCTTTAAATTTCAGATCCCAAGCCAATTACAATCCTCTAGTCGATTTGCCAGTGCGGTACGGTCTAGAAGTTTCTGAGAGATTGTAATCAGAAGGCTTGATTGAAGAATACCTCTTCACATTTGAAGTTGGACGAGTTTTTCGTATCAAACCTCACGTTGTAGAAGTTGCAAGGACTTCGTAAGAAAACTTGCAGTTTTTCCAATAGTGGATTCAACTGGTAGTAAGAGTTCTACCGACTGGATTAGTCCTCAACAGAGGGAAACCAGTATACATCGCTGTCTTTGCGTTTGCTTTCTTATCTCTGCCTTTACATTTACTTAGTTGTGATTATTATTCTGTGATCTTGTTGCTAACATTTTTTAATTAACAATATTCCGCTGCCTACTCTATTCATCCCCCCTCTAGAGTAGTGTGCTTTACGATTTCGTTCCTACATTTATGACTGCTAAAAAACTACTAATAAAAAGTCTAACTATGCAAGTTTAGACTGCTACATAGTACAACTACATAGATCATCACTAGCAAAGAAAATCTCATAACTCTAAACTGAATGCTCGCATCACATCTGAGCATCATCATCATCGGCTGGAGTAGGAGGCTGAGGATCGAAATAGGCAGTGGTTTGATAAAAGTATCCGAAAGTGGTCGGATCATCGAACCTCGGTACATCGAAGCCAGGATGATAGATCATCAGAACAGGTGCAGTAGGGCGATTAGCAGACTCCAATGCAGATCAGCAAGGTTGTTCCTCAATACCTGAGACTATGAGATATAACGGAACTCAGCAGTAACATAACTTTGATGACGTTGTCCAGAGAGGGTGATAAAGTCATCAAAGCATTGATAGAATTGTGGGTCGAATCTAGGAGCATGAGCAGCAGGGGCAGAAGGAGGAACACCTAGATCGACCTGAGCCTTAGCAGGAGCAGCACCGGAAGGAGGTAGAGGCAAAGGATATTTCTTAGATCTAGTCAGCTCAGAAGATAACGAAGAAATAGGACATAAAGAGAGGTCGATCTCAAATATCCTAAAGATAGCTGTGAGATGCATGGGGTATAAAAGATTACACCCTACCCGCCTGCAACAGATCGTCCAAGCCACAAAGGTCTTGGGGACAAAGAAAGAAACGCCAAAATGAAGATGATATGTCATGCCCCAGTACCGAAATACGGAGACGGACTAGGCCAGCTACTCCATATGAGGTACGTAACGTCATACGGCGATCGTGGCTGTCGAGAGACTAGGGGGTACATGCTACAATCAAGTCTCCTATGGTACCACGTGGAGTTACGAGTTATTTGTCGAGCATGAACAAGAACTGGGACATTCAGGTACATGTATCGGGTAGGAACACTTTGTTCTTCGGGGTAACATTAGTGCTCATAACATTAGTGCTCATATCAAAAGCGTACGCACAAAAGCACGCACGCTCAAGGGGAGCTGCATACGTGAAAAGTCACGCAGGTTCACTCAAGGCAGCGTACGTGAAAAGTCACGCAGGCTTACTCAAGGCAGCGTACGTGAAAAGTCACGCAGGCTTACTCAAGGCAGCGTACGTGAAAAGTCACGCAGGCTTACTCAAGGCAGCGTACGTGAAAAGTCACGCAGGCTTACTCAAGGCAGCGTACGTGAAAAGTCACGCAGGCTCACTCAAGGCAGCGTACGTGAAAAGTCACGCAGGCTCACTCAAGGCAGCGTACGTGAAATGTCACGCAGGCTCACTCAAGGCAGCGTACGTGAAAAGTCACGCAGGCTTACTCAAGGCAGCGTACGTGAAAAGTCACGCAGGCTTACTCAAGACAGCGTACGTGAAAAGTCACGCAGGCTTACTCAAGGCAGCGTACGTGAAAAGTCACGCAGGCTTACTCAAGGCAGCGTATGTGAAAAGTCACGCAGGCTCACTCAAGGCAGCGTACGTGAAAAGTCACGCAGGCTCACTCAAGGGGAGACACGCTTCCAACAGGAAGCGTACTCAAGGCTGCGTACGCAGCGCTAAAGAGCGCGCACAGCTCAGTGTGTGTAAGCTAAGCAGCTCGGCACACTGCTCTCTGTCTTCTCCAAACAGCAAGAACGCCATGGTTGAACCCAAAGCTTCAAAACATCACAACTTGGCCATCCGAACTCCAAATCTGGATTTCCAAAGTTCCATCTTGGGTGAAATGGAATTCTCTTCCACATGGAAGCATCAAAACCCACAAAACCCCAACGAAAATAGATCAAGACCAAGGGAATCCGAAAATGATTAAAACTTAGATCTACAAAAATCAAAGCTTCAAAATGGAAATTTCCAAGTTCTAAACTAGTATAGATTGAGGAGAAGAACATGTTTTGGCAAATAGTTTTGTAAGAAATCATTGACAAAATTATCGATCCATCTCTTGAGCAAGTTGGTACTTGCCTTGGTTGGTGGAGGAAATAAATGAGAGGAAATAAATAAGAGGAGAGAGAATGAGATGAGTTATATATAAAGATCTTGGACCCATGGGTTCATGATGAACCAAAGGGTTCATGATGAACCATTGGTGAACCAAGAATAGGTTACCCAAATGAGCCAAAACTGTAGGCCCAAATGCATAAAATAAATTAGGAAATAATATTTTGTCGAATATTTTTTGGGAAATGCATGAAGAAATACTGCATAATAAATATCGTATAAATTTAAGGTAAATATAATTTATCGGTTTACGTATTCAAAAACGTATTCCAGGATTGGGGAGTGACATCTCTACCCTTCTTAGAAAAATTTCGTCCTCGGAATTCCAGCCAAGACAGGATAGTAAAATCAGGGCAAGCAAGGCACAATCATATACAAGTTAACTATCATAGCAGTTATTATCATACATCACAAAGTGCAAAACAAGCAGGTGCAGATAAGCATGGAATCGTGTCAATAAGGTGCAAAAATATACCTTATTAGTCAAACAAATGCGGATACCGAGATCTGATCTCGTCCTCGTGCTCCCAGGTTGACTCTCTCGAAGAGTGATGGTTCCAAGAAATACGGACAAGGCTTATCGTCCGATTCTTGAGTACCTTCTCTCGCCGGTCCAAAAAAGACACGGGTTGTTCCTCGTAAGTTAGGTCGGTACCAACGACTAACTCAGAATGATCGAGGATATGACTCGAATCCGGGACATACCCACGTAATTGGGACACATGAAACACATCATGTATGCCAGTCAACGAAGGCGAAAGGGCAAGTCGATAAGCCACATCACCTACCCGAGCGAGAATCTTAAAAGGACCAACGTATCTTGGACTAAGCTTTCCCCGGGTTCCAAATCTGATGACACCCCGAGTAGGCAAAATCCGCAGAAACACTTGGTCGCCAACTCCAAACTCTAGAGGCCTACGATGCTGATCTGCCCAATGACGATGTCGGTCCTGTGCAACACGAAGGTGCTCTCTAACCAACTTAACTATCTCCACAGTCTGCGTGATCATCTCTGGCCCCAACAACTTTCGTTCTCCGACATCGTCCCATGCCAAAGGGGACCTGCACTTCCTTCCGTACAATGCTTCGAACGGGGCCATCTGAATGCTAGCCTGATAGCTGTTGTTATAGGAGAACTCCACTAGATGAAGGTGATCCTCCCAAGATCTGCCAAAATCCAAGGTACATGCCCGTAGCATATCTTCTAATGTCTGAATGGTTCTTTCTGATTGCCCGTCAGTTTGTGGATGATAAGCAGTACTGAATCTTAACTTGGTTCCCAAACTTTAGTGTAAGCTCCGCCAAAAATGGGAAGTAAACCGCGTATCCCGATCTGATACTATACTAACTGGAACACCGTGCTGCCTTACTATCTGCTTCATGTACATTTCTACTAGCTGTTCAGTAGTCTGTCCAACTCGGAAGGGAAGGAAATGAGCGACCTTCGTGAGTCGATCTACTATTACCCAGACTGTATTCTTGCCAGCCGGGGATCTAGGTAATCCGGTCACAAAATCCATCATGATGTGCTCCCATTTCTATTCTGGAATAGGAAGCGGCTGTAGCAATCCTGCTGGTCTCTGCTGCTCGGCCTTTACCTGCTGACATACCAGACACTTGGATACAAATCTCGCTATCTCTCTTTTCATGCCATTCCACCAAAAGAACTGCCTGATATCTCGATACATCTTCGTTCCTCCTGGATGAATGGAGTAAATAGAACTATGAGCTTCGGACATAACTTCTTGCCGAAGGTCTCCACTCGGTACACAGAGTCTGTTTCCAAACCTGAGCGTACCATCTTCATGAATCACTAACTCCTTCCTACGGCCTGATTCACACTTCGACCGCAACTTCTGAATCTGTGGATCTCCGGCCTGTGCTGCCCTTATCCTCTCTACTAAGGTTGACTGAATCTGCATACTGGTCATTCTTCCTATATCCCTTGGCAAAACTACTTCGATTCCCATACTCTGAAGGTCTTCTAAAATATGCTTCTACGAGGTCAAGATAAAGGCACTGTCTCTCCTACTCAGTGCATCTGCAACTATATTCGCCTTGCCTGGACGATACTGAAGATCTAAGTCAAAATCCTTCAATAGTTTTAACCATTTTCTTTGCCTCATGTTCAAATCTCGCTGCGTGAATACGTATTTCAAACTCTTATGATCAGTATAGATCTCTACCTGATCTCCGTATAAATAATGCCTCCACAACTTGAGTGAAAACACCACAGCTGCTAACTCCAAATCGTGAGTCGGATAATTCTTCTCATGGTCTCAAAGCTGTCGAGACGCATATGCTATCACCTTTCCGTGCTGCATCAATACACATCCAAGACCCTTCCCAGATGCGTCACAATATACTGTAAAGCCTCCCGCTCCTACTGGAAGCGTCAAGATCGGGGCTGAGATCAATCTCTTCTTCAATTCTTCAAATGATGCCTGACAGCTAGCTGACCAAACAAACTCTACGTCCTTGTGCGTCAAACGCGTTAAGGGCACGGAGATCTTGGCAAAGTCCGCCACGAACCTTCTATAGTAACCAGCTAATCCTAAGAAACTTCGTACTTCTGCAACCGTTCTCGGGACTGGCCAATGCTCTACGGCCTCAATCTTCTTCGGATCCACTAACACTCCTGCCCCAGAAATTACATGCCCCAGGAACGAAATATGATCTAACCAGAATTCGTACTTGTCGAGCTTCGCATAAAGTTGATGCTCTCTCAATGTCTGTAAGACAGTCCTAAGATGTTGCTCATGCTCCTCTTCACTGCTGGAATAGATAAGAATGTCATCTATGAACACCACCACAAATTTATCCAAATACGGCAGAAAGATGCGGTTCATTAAATCCATAAATACTGCGGGGCGTTGGTTAGTCCAAAGGGCATTACTAAAAACTCATAATGCCCATATCTAGATCTGAATGCTGTCTTTGGTATGTCTTGCTACCGGACTCTTACTTGATAGTATCCTGACCGAAGATCGATCTTGGAAAAGACGATGGCCTTGCTCAATTGGTCAAACAGGTCATCAATCCTTGGTAGTGGGTACTTATTCTTCACTGTTGCTGCATTCAGCTTGCGGTAGTCGATGCACATCCTCGTCGACCCATCCTTCTTGGGAACTAGAATCACTGGCGCGGCCCAGGGCGATTTACTGTCTCGGATGAATTCCTTAGACTTCAACTCTTCTTCATGCTGATACAACTTATCCTGTTCTGATGGCGACATTCTGTAAACTCTGTCTGCAATAGGCCTCGTTCCAGGGTTCAACTCAATGCTAAATTCTACCTCTCTGACTAGGGGTATTCCTGGGAGCTCATCAGGGAAGACGTCGAGAAAATCTTCGACCACTCTTGAAATCTGTCCTGGCTCTGACACTGCTGCTGAGATGACGCCTCCGACCTGATTCTTCAAGGTTCGAGTAAAGATGAACTGCTCCATCCCAGGAACGCTGAATATGACCCTACCTCCTCTAAAATCAATTATCGCATGACTGTCTCTCAATCAGTCCATGCCAAGAACGACATCAAAATTCCCCATAGGGAATTCAATCAATGATGCGGGCAGCAAAAAGTAAATGAACACAAATTGAAGCGAATTTCATCTCTTTATTGATTTTCAAGAAGTTTACAAGCGGCGCTAGGCCGAGTTTACAAGCCACTCAATCTCTCTCTCTCTGAAACATAAAAGGCGTGCCAAGTGGCTTACAACATGGAATGATTCATGGCGATGTTCCGATACATTATGTCCTGTATATGGTGCTCCAGCTCCTTGCAACGCTCCAAGGCCCCAGAGATAGCTCCGCGCCTTAGCACGTTCGAGGGAAGCTCCGCACCCGTCGACGTTTCCTGCTTCCTGCAAGCAGACTGGGGGTTATCAGTACATTGTTATGCACTGGTGGGGAGGCTAGCTCGCCCACAATGCTATCATTAGCGAACACGTTCCATTTACTTTTGTGCACCATCTATCATTCATTGTCTTTCTAATCTTGCCTTAGGATCAATTTCATGGCATATGTCATAACCTATCCCGTGTTGCCAAATTCAAGTGTCGCATGGAAATATATGCACGACTTACCCATACTTACCGTTCGGCCTTCCCTGTCCAAAGTAAACCAAGTTAGACAACAATTCATATGAAATAACATAATGTGATACTAGCAAACATTCAAGATCAAGGGCGTGTCCCTGCCTCGGGTTCTGGCACGTCGTAAGCACGTTATCTAACTCACTTGCATGAATTTCTCATTATCATTTGGTGTGTTACATTTCAAGCATATTCATAAGGCACTTTATTTAGTTAACTTAGACTACTTTGATTTCAATGCAAGGACTTGCACGTGGATCGCCACCAGCAAAGCCCACTTAATCTATATGCATCGGTCGCTGGCATCACAAGCTATCATGGACATGTCTTCCCCTGTGGTAATTTCTCACCTATCATGGCGTGCGGCTTGGTACACCCTGATAGTCTTTTGAAATACCCGGCCTTACGTCCCCTGGAGGCCAAGCCCGTACTCTGGCCTCGTCCGTAAGCCATTTCCTTTGATTCCGTCCGGACCGACAAGTCCTTCACACTTTGATCATGTCGCGGAATTCCTTTTTCTTTACGGCACAGCATACGCCACCCCTCGCTCGTACCGTTTGTCCACGACCATTTCGTATTAACTTGTCTTTTTAACTTAACGGCTGTCTCTGAGCCGTAGGCTAACCCTTAGCCTTAATGCGTTATCAACCAGGTTGGCGTCCGTACAGCACGGGTAGCGAGCCCCGTTGCACGTGCTCGTTATACCTGTCGCTAACTATTTCCATCCTTCTTATCTTTTATTCATTCTTTCTTTCACTTGTTCATTCATTCGTTGACTCATTCATTCACTTATTCGTTTACTCTTTCATTCATATATTTTGCAACTTCCCGTGCGGGAGTCGTCTTGGCGACCCATCGGTCCCATAGTCTTTCAATGTTGCTAAGCTCTACTCGGAACGACTATGTTGATGGTCTTCCCGTTTCATTGTTGTAAACTATTCATTGTTTCATTGTTGAACGCAAGCTTGTGCCTTAGCACGAGCGTGGAGCGCGGTGCGAGAGTTCTCGTATTTTTCATATTTCTTTCCATATTCTACGCAAGCATACAAGATGGGATTAATCCCTTAGCTAGGTGCGTTGGGTCATTTATTAGCATGCGCGGTGTTATCGCCTAGCGATTTCAGTGATAGTGTCCGTATTGTTATGTGTCTAGGCTAAGCACAGACGGGTTCATCGGAGCCACCCACCTTAGCGATATTCGCATCGGCCGAGCGATACTCCGAGCGCGCCTTTGAAAGTCTAAGTCTGGATTCATCTTGACGGGACAATGTAAGTCTTGCATCGATTCTTCATCAGGTCGATGCCAACTCTTCGGGTCGACGGCTCGTTTGAGTCGTTGCACTTGCCGTTTGAATCGGTGTTCCGCTAGGGCGGAGCGGGTCATTACACACAACACCCTAACGCGGTACTCCACATGCTCAGGCCAGAAAATCAACCATTCCAAGAGCATCATCTACGCCCACCACAGCATCAGAATCGAGAATGCTACCAGTCTAACCAACCTCACTTCCTTCTCGGTGGCCCACCCCCCTTCAACTACCTGGGCTGCCCTATGGTGTACGGGAGATCCAACGCCAGCATTTTCGAGAACCTCACTACCAAAATCAGGAACAAAATCGAAGGTTGGCACAACGCCACCTTATCCCCATACGGCAAAATAATCCTCATCAATCATGTCCTCAACTCCATCCCAATCAATACCTTAGCGGCTTGCTCTCCGACCAAGAAGGTCCTTGAGTCGATCGAGCAGATATTCTGTACGTTCTTCTGGGGTCATACCGATGGTAAAGACAAACACCACTGGGCCAGCTGGGACGTCATGGCCACCCCGATTGCGACCGGCGGGCTGGGCTTCACCAAACTAAATGACATCGTCAAAGCCTTCTCCATAAAACTGTGGTAGAAATTACGCACGAGCAAAAACTTATGGACCAGGTTCATGAAGGCCAGATACTTTAAGTACATCCACCCAGCGATGGCCAGAGCCAATAGCAGATCATCCGCGGCTTGGCGCCGCATTCTGCGGGGCCACAATTTGGCAGAGCCAGCGATTAGACTTCGTCTGGGCGACGGCAAGGCCAACTTCTTCCAGGAAAGATGGATCGGCGACAGCCTCATCCCGAACACATCTGGGGCCCCCAGCAACTGCAGAATCAAAGACCTGTGGAACCCCATTAACAACGATTGGTCTTGGGATCGGATTCGCAATTGGGCCAGCAACGATACGGTCGACAGTATCCGTCAACTCGGTCTTATCATTGGTCCCAACACGGACGAGCTGAGATGGTCGCTGGAAGCTTCCGGAGTTTTCTCAGTGAAATCGGCGAGGGCGGCGATCCATGACATCGGCCAAGCACACTTCATTGCGCAATTTTGGCACTCGTGTATCCCCAAGAAATGGTCATTTCTCCTGTGGAGAGTCACGAGGCAGAAATTACCAACCGATGAGATCCTTAACTCCATTGGCTTTAGTCTGGCGTCAGCTTGTAATTGTTGCGACGAGAGGCAGACGGAGAATATCGACCATATCTTCTGGGAAGGAAGCCTCCCCAATCAAACCTGGAGCTTCCTCAACCGCATCTACAACATCACTTCAGGAGCTGGGCGCTTTAACGATCTCCTGGCCCTCTGGGGAGTCACATCCCACGTCCATCAGATCGTAGCAGCGGCCGCCACCTGGGTAATTTAGAAGAATCGCAACAAAGCGAGATACGAGGGTCACCAATACTCCGTCGAGCAGCTCATTCGGGAAATTAAACGGCAATGTCGCAAAAGGAGTTCACTGTGCTCCCACAGCCCACCAGCATTCTGGCAACCCCTCTTCAGCTAGTTTTGTCGGGCGCGATCGCCCCCCCCCCCCCCCTCTTTTTTCTTTTTGCTTATTTAAGGCTTTTCGCCTTGTCTTTCTTCAGTATTCGGCTTTTTGGGCCTTGATGAATAAATGAGGGGGTTTTTGAAAAAAAAAAAAAATATATATATATATATATATATATATATATATATATATATATATATATACACGCACATTTATATATATATATATATATATATATATATATATATATATATATATATATATATATATATATATATATATATATATACACATTTATAAATGTGTATATATATATATATATATATATATATATATATATATATATATATATATATATATATATATATATATATATATATAATATATATTATATATATATATATGTTTAAAAGGGTGAATTGTGCTCTTTTCTTTAGTTATATATATGTGTGTTATAATTAGTTGTCACTTCATTTAGTTCTGTATACATATATTTTTATAGCAATTGTTATATATATATATATATATATATATATATATATATATATATATATATATATATATATATATATATATATATATATATATATTAGCATTAAAGTATGATTTTATGTAAATAAATATGATTTAAAAGGAAATTACGTTTTAATTATACTCTTAATATTGTAACTTAATTAAAAGATATACGTATATACTATTGCTATTTTCGAAAAACCTAGTCGTTACAAAATATACTTTACGTATTTTACATTTTATCGGCTATTTAAATTTGGCGTATTTTTTGTTAATTTGAGACTTTATGTATCCACTTTAGCGACGACCGAACTAGTCGAATGAGCCGTTAGCGAAATGCGAACGCTACTGGGTATTCTCGTAGGTTGAGGCGTAAGCTATTAGAAACGTGTGACTGCGTGACCAAGTCTGAACTCCTGTTTGTCCCTGCCTTGAGACTTTAGTTTATTTTAGATTTGTAGAATTTGTTACTTGGCTTTCTATATTTTAGGTACAGGACAATTGTTCCTTCTGACTGGACCGTTTTTTCGGCTTTTAGAAGATCGCCGCAAGCGTGGCTTAGGATTTTTATTATTCTTTATGTATTTTTCATTAATGTGTTGTAAGGGCATAAGCTCATTTTTTTTCCTTTCTTTCTCTAAGCCCTGTATTGTGTAGCTTAGGAGTAGCGTAGCTTTTCCTATCTTTATGTTGATATTATCGTATGCCAGAAACGTTATTTTCTAAAAAGAAAAATAAAGATTTTTTTGCATAAATTAGAACGCCATAAAAATACATGTTTTATATTTATATTAACAATCTCACGCTTTTATCATCAAAGGAAAACTATAGTTTTATATATATCATTAAATTTCTCGTAAATTGTGTTGCCTACTCTTTCTAAATAAAGTAAGAAAATTGACTCTGTATATAAGTTGGAAATAACGTAATGGAATTCGAGTAAATTAATCGTTAAGTGTAATTATTAACCAAAAAAATTGATTAGGGCTTTATCTAGAAATTGTAACTAGAACACCCTTGAATTAGTTATATTTGGTCTAGGTTGGACTCTTAATTAATGTAGGATCCGAGGACTAGATTGAGATCTGTTGACACAAAGTCACAGTCAACCAAATATTGACTACATTGACTAAATAATATCTGTATAAATTCAATACGACACACGACGTCTGCATTCAGTTCAGGACAGACAACAGCTCAGTTTCCGACTCTCAGTGTATTTTCGAGTCTGTACTTTTACATTTTATTGAGTCTAGAAGTATGTACTCTGAGTTATGCTGAGCTCTTGGAACTTAGTCTATAAGCCTACCCAAAATCCCAAGCTCCACCAAAACAAAAATTGCCCACAAGTCCCACTTAGGACCACTCTGTGCTCTGGAGACAGAGTTCGGGCCGAACTCTGCCTCCACACAGAGTTCGGGCCGAACTCTGTCCCCTAGAAATCAGGAACCCTAATTTTAGGGTTAGCTGGTTGCTAGCTGTCCAACGGCCAAATTTTTGAATTTTCCTACCCAAATTCTGGCCGAATTCTGCCTCTAAAAACACTATAAATAGGGCATGAATTCTCTCATTTCAATTCACTCAATCTTCTCTTCTCTTCTCTCCTACAAGCTCAATAAGCCATACCCTTCCTATCTACTAGCCATAAGCCTCCTAAGTCTCGAGTGCTCAGCATCTCTCAGTTAGGATTCTTGTGCAAGAGTGAAGAAGTCGCTTGGACAATTCCAAGCAAATCGCCACTGCGATCCTCTGTTAGAAGTTGACGTGCTCTTCTGAAGAAAAGGCACGGGTTGTAAGCGACTATTTTACAAATAGTGGATTTAATCCTGAGCTAGAGTTCTCAGGCCTGGACTAGTCCTCCACGAGGGAAACCAGGTTAAAATCGTTGTGTTTGCGTATGCTCTTCTGCTTTTCATTTATTTTCCGCACTTTACTCTGATTTTTTATTGTTGGTGAAAGAGTTATTTTTAATTGGCTATTTTTCTATATAAACTCTATTCACCCCCCTCTAGAGTTGCCAAACTGTTCTTCAATTGGTATCAGAGCTCTGTTCTCTTTACAAGGACTAACATCCTAAGAGCTGATCCATGGCAACCACACAATCCTTGATTTCCAATCATGGTGAAGGTCAGTCCACTCATAGGTCTCCCCTATTTGATGGGACTAACTACACATATTGGAAAACAAGGATGAGCTTCTATCTTAAGTCTCTAGACTTTGACCTGTGGACTGTCGTCACTGACGATTACAAAAAGCTTGCCAGAATAGTTGTCGATGGTGACCTCATTGAGAAACCACACGACAAATATTCTGTCGAGGAGAAGAAACAGGCAAGTCTAGATGCTAGGGCTATTAATGCTTTATTCTGTGCCATAGACAGGAATGAGTTCAACAGGGTCTCTACATGCACCACTGCTCATGAAGTATGGAGACTTCTAGAAGTGACGCATGAAGGAACCACACAGGTCAAGGAATCCAAAATTAGCCGTCTCACTCAAGAATACGAAGCCTTCAAGATGAAGCCAAGTGAGACGATCACTCAAATGATCACAAGATTCCTTGACATCATCAATCCTCTATCTTCGCTTGGAAAGCAGTACTCAAACCACGAGAAGATTCGTAAGCTGCTCAGAGGGCTACCAAAGATTTGGAATCCTAAGGTGACAGCCATCATAGAAGGAAACGATCTCACAACAATGTCAATGGAGACCTTGATGGGTAAGCTTATGACTCACGAGCTTGACCTCAAGGACTTCGAAGAGCCTGCTCCGAAGACCAGGGAGATCGCACTCAAAGCTCATCAACGAAGAGCTAATCATGATGAGACCGAAGAAGATAACTCAGATGATGAAGACCAAGCTCTCATGATTCGCAACTTCAGGAAATTCCTTCGCTTCAATCGAAGGAAGAAGGAATCTCAAGAAAACGATGAAGAGGAACCAACTTGTTATGGTTGCAAGAAAACTGGACATGTCCGAAAAGACTGCCCATTCCTGAAGAAGAGCAACCACTATGAGAAGCCATACAAAAGGAACTCATCAAAGAAATATGCCAACACAGGCATCTGGCATGAAAGTGAAGCGAGTGACTCTAAGGAAGAAAAGGACTCTCCTCAAGATACAGCAAATGTGTGCCTGATGGCAACTTCCAACAAGGTATCTAACGAAACTCTGGATGACTTCTCTTTTGATGAACTTGGCGATGCTTTCACTGATTTACTCGATGATCATAAAAAGGTCATCGGTAAATATAAACATGCCAAGGACAAAATCAAAAGTCTAGAAGATGAGATACAAAGAATTTCTTTACTTCTTGATAATGTTAGAAACACATCACCCACTAATGACACTGATGAAGTATCCAAGCTTAAATTAAGCTTACATGATGCTGAAGCACGTATTGAGCAACAAACTCAAGAAATCACTACTCTCAACACGTGCTTGCTGAAGAAAAGAGTAGACACAAGATTTCCATGACTAAGATTTATGGCTTAAATATTAAGGTTGATGAACTGCAAGCTGTTTCTAAAAGATTAGAAACCAAATTGGGTAAACAGGTTGTCCAACCTCAAACCCAATCACATGGGCACAATACCACTCATGCTAGTCAATCACGTCATTCTCATGCAGCACATAACCATGCATTTATATACACAAACTTTCATAAACCACGTGCACGTAAGAACAATTCTCACTCAGTACACACTCATCATGCACAAAGACACAATCAACATCACTCCACACATAAAAATCATCATGCCATGCCATATAGACAAAATCATCATGCAATGCCATATAGACAAGGTTCTCATATACCATATAAACAAAATCATCATGCCATGCCATCTAGACAATATCAGCATGTCACACATCATAGACAATACCATCATTCTATGCCTCATAGATACCATCAACATGCCACTTATTCCATGCATAATCATCTTCACCATGCTAACTCTTCACATCATGTCCATCCTCATCCTGTTGCTTATAGATATTATTCTCATGCTTCTAGTATAAATAAGAATGCTATCTGTACTTATTGTGGATTACATGGACACATCTCACCACAGTGCAGAGTTAGAAGACTTGTAGATAAAAGGATATATGCTTGGTTCCCAAAGACTAACTTTTCAGGACCCTCAAGAACTCGGGTACCAAAGGTCACATCTACTCTTGATGTAGGTGGACCTTCCCTCCTCAACTGAAAGTAAGTGGATTCTCGATAGTGGATGCTCGCGACATATGAGGGGAGACGCAAATCTTTTTGCATCACTATCGATGAAGAGAGAAGGATACGTATCCTTCGGTAACAATCTCAAAGGGCACATTATAGGTAATGGTATCATTGGTCATCCTCCTTCTCCTGTAATAAAGGGTGTCTGCCTAGTGACCGAGTAAAAGCATAACCTGCTCAGCATTAGTCATCTTGCTGATCATGGATATGATATTAACTTTAGACAAAACAGTTGCTACATCTATGATAGGTCAACAGGAGACATTGCTTTTGAAGGGAAAAGAGAGGACAACATCTACATTTTCTATCTTTCTATAAATACTAACAATGCAGGTAGATGTCTATATGCCCACAAAGACGAACGACTACTTTGGCACCAGCGTCTTGGTCATGCCAACATGGATGCTATATCCAGGCTTTCCACCAAGAAGCTAGTGAGAGGATTGCCTGACATCACGTTCAAAAAGGACACGGTATGTGCCGAATGTGAACTAAACAAGGCAACTAAATCCTTATTTCATTCTATCAACTCTGTAAGTACTACTAGACCCTTGCAACTACTTCATATGGATTTATTTGGTCCTAGTAGAATAGCTAGTCTTGGAGGCAAACTTTATGTATTTGTTATTGTTGATGATTTTTCGAGATTTACATGGGTTTTCTTTCTCGCTAATAAGAGCGATGCTATTTCTGCTTTCAAAATTTTTGTAAAGAAAGTTCAAAACGAAAAAGGCTACATGATTACTCGAATCCGAAGTGATCATGGAGGCGAATTCGTAAATTATGATTTTGAAAGTTTTTGTAATGTAAATGGTTTTGATCATGAATTTTCTTGTCCTAGAACTCCTCAACAAAATGGTGTTGTGGAGCGGAAGAATAGGCCTCTTGGCGATATGGCTAGAGTCATGTTGAATAAATTTTCTCTTCCGAAATATTTTTGGGCAGAGGCTGTAAGTACAGCATGCCACATTTTGAATAGGGTGCTTATTCGTCCCATTACGAAGAAAACACCCTATGAGCTTTGGTTTGGGAGAACCCCCAATATTTCTTATTTTAAAGTTTTTGGCTGTAGATGTTTTATCCTTAACACCAAAGACAACTTAGGCAAATTTGATGCCAAAGCTGACGATGGTATCTTTCTTGGTTATGCCGCCAAGAGTAAGGGATATAGAGTTTTCAATAAACGCTCACTTATTGTGGAAGTGTCAACAAATGTGACTGTTGATGAAGACAACAGTGCAGCAAGTACTCTTGATGATGACGTTGAGCCATCAACTTCTACTCCTATGAATACTTCAACCGAAACTAATTCTCTGGAGGGTTTGCCTAAGAAATTCTCTTTCAAACCTTCTCATCCAGAAAATTTAGTTATAGGAGAAGTTTCACGTGGAGTAACTACTAGATCATCACTAAGAGACTCCGTTGCTAGCACTGCCTTCATTTCACAAGTAGAGCCTAAAAACATTTCTGAAGCTTTTAATGATGAATTTTGGATTTCTGCTATGCAAGAAGAACTCAACCAATTCGAGAGAAGCCAAGTATGGGAACTCGTTCCTAGACCGGTTAATCACTCGATAATTGGTACTAAATGGGTTTTTAGAAACAAAGTAAATGAAGATGGTTCAGTCACACGTAACAAAGCCCGTCTAGTAGCTCAAGGATACAATCAAGAGGAAGGTATCGACTACGATGAGACATATGCTCCTGTTGCTAGACTAGAATCCATTCGGATGCTTTGTGCTTTTGCCAATCATCAGAACTTTAAATTATTTCAAATGGATGTTAAAAGTGCTTTCTTGAATGGCTTTATTAAGGAGGAAGTTTATGTCAAATAACCCCCTGGCTTTGAAAATCACAAATTTCCCGACCACGTGTTCAAGCTGAAGAAAGCGCTTTATGGCCTTAAACAAGCCCCCAGAGCTTGGTATGAAAGGCTAAGCAGTTTCTTGCTTGAGAAAGATTTTTTAAAAGGGAAAATTGACACTACACTGTTTATTAAATCTTTCAAAGACACCATTCTATTAATTCAGATTTATGTTGATGATATTATTTTTGGGTCTACTGATGAAACTCTTTGTCAAGAATTTGCCAAGTGTATGCAGACGGAATTTGAGATGAGCTTGATGGGAGAGCTCAACTATTTTCTTGGTCTGCAAGTAAAACAACTAGCTAATGGAACTTTCATCTGCCAATCAAAGTACACCAAGGACATGCTGAAGAAGTTCGATCTTGACAACATCAAACCAATCAGCACGCCAATGGCTACTTCAACCAAACTCGAACCAGATGAGAGTGGCAAACCTGCTGATCAACGTAAGTATCGAGGTATGATAGGCAGCTTACTTTATTTAACTGCTAGTCGTCCCGATATCATGTTCATTGTTTGCTATGTGCTAGATATCAAGCTAATCCTAAGGAATCACACATGACCGCGGTTAAGCGTATCTTTAGATACCTTAAGGGTACGGTTACAGTGGGCCTATGGTATCCCAAGTCAACATCATTTGATCTTATTGGTTACTCCGATGCTGACTTCGCTGGATGCAAGGTCGACCGTAAAAGTACGAGCGGCACGTGTCATTTATTAGGAAAAGCTTTAGTCTCCTGGTTTAGCAAGAAGCAGAACTCTGTTGCACTATCCACAACAGAAGCTGAATACGTAGCAGCTGGGCATTGTTGTGCACAAATTCTGTGGATGAAGCAAACCCTTGAGGACTGTAAGTTATCTTTCATGCATATTCCTATATTCTGTGACAATACTAGTGCAATCAATTTGACTAAGAACCCTGTCTGCCACTCACGCACTAAACATATTAAGATCAGACACCACTTTTTGCGTGATCATCAGCAAAATGGCACGATTAACTTAGAATTTATTGACACTGATCATCAGCTGGCAGATTTCTTTACTAAGCCACAATCCGAAGAGCGCTTCAATTTTCTTTGTCGTGAACTTGGAATTTTAGATGAAGCTGTTATAAATTGAAACTCACCTGCGTAAATATCGAGTATATTGTGATTCTTTTTCGAAGAATTTGGTATGGGTACAAGCCGAAAGGGTCCTTCTGACAACAAGGCGTAAAAGCCTAAGCGACACGGTGCACTAGTCCTCAGGACTACCGCTAGCTGGGATCCGGCCCCTACAGCTAACCCATGGCAAATTTGGACTATTGAACCACAGTATATATCCTTATTTATTATATGGCTCATTTTCGATTTAATACTGCCTAATTGAGATTTTCTAAAGTTCATTCTGTTTTCTGAGTACCTCTCTATCTATTTTTTAAAAATTCAACACTCTTTGTTGTCCTCAACTATCTTTTGTTTAATTCTTAAACATTTTCTTCATGTTCTTTGCCTGTTTTCAGTTCTGGACCATTGATCCAGAACTCGGGCCGAACTCTGCCCCTACCAGAGTTCAGGCCGAGTTCGGTTCTTAGGTTCCAGGGTCGGGATCTGGCTCTGCCGTTGGATCAATTCTAATCCAATGGTCAATATTTCACCCGACCAAAGACCAAGCCCTACTTTATTTCGGGATTCCCTCTCTTTCCTTCCATATTTCCTTCTTCTCCACCTCTTCCATCTTCTTCCTTCCAAACCCTAACCCTAGTTCTTGATATAGAGGGCTCTATTTCTTCTCAAAATCAAGGGAAAGGGGTTTTTCAACATTCTCTTCAACTGTTTGATATTCTTTTCAGGTATATCTCTCTTTTTCTATCATTTCCAAGTTCTCCTCTTTTATTTCAAATGGCATCTCGCTTGTCCAAACGAGGGAGAAGGACTCGACATGAGGGTGCTTCCTCTTCGGTTCCTCCTCCTCCGATTGAACAAGCAGTTGAACAACACCCCATTCATCCGTTGTTCAATCCGCCGCGTCCCGATGACCCTAACACTTACGACGACCGTTTATTTGTATCGCTAGAAGCCTCTAATGAATGGTTTAGCGATTTTAGAACTCGTCCGGTGTTTGGGGGCCATCCCATAAATTTCACTATATTTTTACATTATGAGTCATTATTCCGTGATCTTTGTTTGGATGAACTTGTTGCTTCAAATTCTGTCATCTACCATAGTGCCATTCAAATGTTTTACTGCAATTTGACTCACGATGCAACCCACATCTATTCTCGGGTTGCTGGCATTACCATTGCCTTTAATGATTCTGAGTTGGGAGATTTTCTTGCTCTCCCGGATCTTGATGTGTGGAACAAGCTTGTGGAGGCACGTCAACTTCAATTTGTTGGCGACACTTTCCTTGAAGGATTCAAGGAGGATTTATGTGCTCCTAACGTAAGTCCTCGCAAGCTAAAGGCCAAGCATCTCACCCCCTACTTTTATGAACTCCATCGCATCGTGTTCAATACTATCTTGCCCAAGGCTGGCTCAACAGATGAAGTCACTTATCTTGAGATCTCCGCCTTATATCATCTCCACTTTCGTATTCCATTCAACTTTCCACGGACTATGATGGATTGGATGATCAACTGTCGGAAGAAACCAAGAGCTTTGGTTTATCCTCTCTATCTTCCTTTAGTTTTTCGTGCTTTCATCATTCCTATCCATGATTGTCCGTTCATGCCTGCACCTGCCTTTCTATCCAAAGCACGACGTCTTCAGCCTGTCGCTGCTTCTGAGTCATCTGAGCATTCTGCTGATGAGGAGCCTGACGCCCCTCCTTTTGGTCAGGATGCACCTCCTCCTCCTGCCACTCTTGAGTCTCTTCAGACTATGCTTCGCGATCGCTTTGCTATTGAGGATGATCGCTGGACGCAGCAGGATTACCGTACCACCTTGCAGATCAGTACCCTTGGGAGCTCTCTGCATGATATACGGTATTCACTTGCTCGTCATCCTGATCTGCATGTGCCTATTGAGCGGGATCCAGATCGCGCGGGTCATCGTATAGACGATCCGTGGGTCATGAGGTATATGGATCCTGATGATGCTTTTGTGGACCCTCGTCGCTCATTCCCTGGTCCTTCAGATGTTCCAGGACCTTCTCGTGCTCCATGATGGAGATTGGCTTGATATGCTGCTGCCACTGCTGATGGTCTTAGTTGCCTTTTTGATTTTAGTTATTTCAGTTTGTTATGGATTTATGTACTGGATTTATGTCTTCAAACCCTGATGATGTGCTGGTTGGTGGATAACATTTTATGCTATTTTTCGTAGTTCTACTTTATGTCAGTGACTTGTTTTATTAGTATTATACTGTTTCTTCTCTGCTTGGTGTGGTTGGATTACTTTTCATTGTCTATACTGCTATTCCCATGCTTTTCCTTATGCAGTCTATATGATCCTTTATATTGCTAACTGCCAAAAGGGGGAGAAATATGTATATTTGTCTGTGCTTGTGTTTGCTTTTGGAAAAATATTTTTATCAGGCCACAGGTTCTATGCATTATTTACGGGGGAGAGCTATTGATTCTAGCTCGGCACCGTTCACTGATTACGGGGGAGCTATCTTATTCTAGCTCGGCATTGTTTATGGGGGAGCTGTGTTTTAACCAACTGTGTCCAGGTATGAATATTGAAATATACATTTATTATTTTGTCAATTATCAATATGGGGGAGATTGTTGACACAAAGTCACAGTCAACCAAATATTGACTACATTGACTAAATAATATCTGTATAAATTCAATACGACACACGACGTCTGCATTCAGTTCAGGACAGACAACAGCTCAGTTTCCGACTCTCAGTGTATTTTCGAGTCTGTACTTTTACATTTTATTGAGTCTAGAAGTATGTACTCTGAGTTATGCTGAGCTCTTGGAACTTAGTCTATAAGCCTACCCAAAATCCCAAGCTCCACCAAAACAAAAATTGCCCACAAGTCCCACTTAGGACCACTCTGTGCTCTGGAGACAGAGTTCGGGCCGAACTCTGCCTCCACACAGAGTTCGGGCCGAACTCTGTCCCCTAGAAATCAGGAACCCTAATTTTAGGGTTAGCTGGTTGCTAGCTGTCCAACGGCCAAATTTTTGAATTTTCCTACCCGAATTCTGGCCGAATTCTGCCTCTAAAAACACTATAAATAGGGCATGAATTCTCTCATTTCAATTCACTCAATCTTCTCTTCTCTTCTCTCCTACAAGCTCAATAAGCCATACCCTTCCTATCTACTAGCCACAAGCCTCCTAAGTCTCGAGTGCTCAGCATCTCTCAGTTAGGATTCTTGTGCAAGAGTGAAGAAGTCGCTTGGACAATTCCAAGCAAATCGCCACTGCGATCCTCTGTTAGAAGTTGACGTGCTCTTCTGAAGAAAAGGCACGGGTTGTAAGCTACTATTTCACAAATAGTGGATTTAATCCTGAGCTAGAGTTCTCAGGCCTAGACTAGTCCTCCACGAGGGAAACCAGGTTAAAATCGTTGTGTTTGCGTATGCTCTTCTGCTCTTCATTTATTTTCCGCACTTTACTCTGATTTTTTATTGTTGGTGAAAGAGTTATTTTTAATTGGCTATTTTTCTATATAAACTCTATTCACCCCCCTCTAGAGTTGCCAAACTGTTCTTCAAGATCATCATTGTCTCCACCTCCCTGTTACAGAACTCATGGCAAGTACACTACCGTATTTCTTTTATTTTAAGCAATACTTGTTTTATTGCTTATTGACACATTGTGACACAGAGTTCTCCCCTTGAACTCAAATATTGACTCGGGGATTGGGGAATAGTGTAGTACTTGTGACCAAAGCTCCCTTAGAATTATTGTGGATAGCTGAAGCCACACTTGTACGTGTGCCAAAGCCGGATCGTACGCTAGAATACAAATTGAATCTACCAGCCGGTCATAAGTTGCTACCTATTCAAACTCACAATTGCTTCATTATTTCATTGCATCAATATTTCGAATTGTTCCTGGAAATTAAATATTTAAATTGTTTTATTGCATCAAAAATATTTCAATTATTTCCTTTTATGCTAAATTCATTTATTGCTAAATATGCTGGAGATTACAATTGTGTACATGTTCATTCCTGACTGGAAATCTAGTTTTTCAACATAGGCGAGTTTGAGGACGAACTTCTATTCTTTAATATCTAATATGATCCAGTTTTGTACCCTGAGGAGTCCATGAAACTCGAACTGGAGAACACTATCCCGGAGGCACCTGAGTCAGCTACTTGGATAGCTAAAGTTATTTATTCCCTACTTTAGCATTTCCCTTTTTCAGAACAATACTTGAAGTTTGTACTTTTATGTTTCAGCATGCATGTTTGTTTGAATGAAAAGTTTTTAAATTCCCACAAATTTAGATGTTGTGACTTAATGAGTTCCACTATTGATCAGACAGCTTACTACTGCCATCTAACCACGGCGTAGGCTGGGCATGATACGACTTAACCCAAACATCTTAGGATCGGGTCGTGACAGCGTGTGACTATGCGAGGCGCATGCGTGGCCATACGCGACTCTAGCATAAGGCTCTATCGTCGCATGGCGCTCATGAGCTCTTTAATGCGCGTGTTGCTAGCTCGGGTGGATGCTCGAGGCGTATACAAGGGTATATACGCGAGCATATACGTCGCTCTGCTATGAGTATTTGTGTGACTAAGCACGAGCTATGCTAGGCGCATGTACGGCTCTTACGTCAGGCTTTATGCGGCAAGGCGTGCATGCGACCAAACACTATGCAACATAGCGTCTTTGCTTCCAGGTGCTTAGGAGGTCAGGTGTATAAGCGACTATGCGCATCTGCGACCAATGCATTATGCGGCTAGGCCTATGCGTGCGGCTAGGCGCATGCGTGCGTCTGCTTTCGGCACTATCATGCATGTCTGTTGTTACTACTTTCGATGTGGATGGCGCAGGAGGTGATGTCAGTGTATGGCACGCTGCTATGTCGGCACATAGGACTCTGTAACACAAATTTAGTAGGATTTGGTCAAAAAGTGTGTATGCGCACATGAGCATGTCTATGCGTGCATGGGTGCTGGGCTGCTCTATATATAAAGCTCCACTCCTCTCATTTAGGAGAGTTGGAAACTGGAAGAGAGAGAATGGGAGGACCACAAATATAGTCTAGTAGGGTTTATGCGCCTTCAACAGGTTCCATGCATCTATAAGCAGTTTGCTCACTTTCGAGTTTCCAAGTTGTCTAAGAGTGACAAGAGCATTTCAAAAGTTCTTTGGTGAACTTGTTGGCTCCTGTGAGAAGATCGTCTATAGGACAAATATTGCTTTGAGCAACGGTGACCTGTTCATCCAGCAAGGAATTGATCTTTGTTCTTGTCGTGTTGTATTGTTTGTTCTCTCATTACAGCATCTGCGAACGTAAAGAGAAGAACACTTTTGTTATTTATTCTTCAATCCCTCTTATTTGTGAACGTTCTATCTCAATTGCAACTGTGTTTGTAATGAATGACAAGTTTTACTCTTCGTGTGCTTATTTCCTGGGTTTTCCATGTTCAGCTGGAATCATGAAGTTCGGAGAGCAAGTTTTTTGGATGAAACCCTGGACTTATTCATAAGGATTAAACATATGGTAGACTAAAGAGTCTTGTCTGGTGCTCTGTTGTTCCTGGCGTAAGTTCTCATCTTGGTAAGCCTCAGGACAAACAATCTCAAAGCAAGATCCGAGAAGAAGCAGAACTTGCGTGCAAGTCTTCTCACCACAAGTTTTAACGAACTTAAGAAGATTAACGGACTACACTTCCAACATTTGATGAGTATGAAGTCCTTCGTCAAAGTGTTACAGTGTGTTTGGGCACCTACCCAGGAATGATGCTGCTGTGAAGTAGGGACTCGGAGTGTTCAAGCAAGTAATATAAGGTGAAGATTTTGATCATATGCAAGTTGTCACATGGAAGATGTCAAAGGTAGTTTCTGCTGGGATTTACCTGTCTAGAAGATCTGGCACATGGTTCTATATGCGCCAAACAGATCTGGCGCATGGCATTTTATGCGCCTAGCTGACTCAGTGCATGGCAGTCTCTTCGGGTAGTACCAAAGGCGAATGGCAGTCTCTGCACATAGTACCAGAAGCGTATGGTGGCCTCAGCGCTTTGTGCTAAAGGCGCATGGTGATCTCTGCTTCCCGCAAGCATATGCGCATGGTAGCACTTGTGCATAACTGTCTATACGCATGGTGGTATATGCACATGATTTCTTATGCACTGTCAGCACATGAACGTGGGATCATGCATATCTTAGCGCATGCCACTTCAATTGCTCCAAACAGTAACAGTACAGTTTGGAGTCAGGTTTATCTTTGTCTGTAATGCCAAGTCTAAAAATACATAGGACCATGATATGTAAACATGTCAGCTACGTATCATGTGGACTCCAGCCCAACTCGAAAACGTATAAGTTATCTAGAGGTCAAATCAAACTCTATCTAGCAAGTCCAACTATATCTCAATCCATATGATATCATCTCAAGTGAGAACCAAGTGTACCAATGTAACTCCCTAAATCGCTTTTATGGAATTTTGAATTAGTTCCTGAAATTTTTTCTATTTTGGAAGTATCCTTTTTAATAAACCTAGTTTTAATACTAAACCCAATTTTAAACCATTAATTCTGTTTTAGTTATCTTTTAAATTCTATTATGTCTAGTTGAGTTCTGATTAGGACTAATATTTTGGATTTATTAATTTCGATTAATAAGGGCTAATTTTACTTGAATTTGGTTATTATCCTTAGCAATTAAATTGATTTAACTTTAATCATTATTGTATCTTGATTATTAGTATTAAAATTAATTCTGGTTTACTATTTTATTATTTACATGTTGATTTCTTGCACTTGGGACTGATCCTACTTGTTCCATCTTCTCCTGGTCCCAAGTGAAGGGAAGCCAGTTATTTAGTTATATAATTATTAATTAGTTAGCAATCTAGAGATTGTTAGTAAGTAACTATAGTTAACAGGTTTTTTCTAATTAGATGTTTGATCATATAAGTTAAATGGCTAGCTATTGGTTAATTAATCATGTAGTTAGTTACTAATATGTTAATTAGTTATTCAGTTACAAGTGGTTACAGAACTAGTCTATTGACCCCAAATCTATTCTAAATTACCAACACTGCCACTGTCCTTAACTTGGGGAACACATAATATTTTATTATAAATATAGTCCAATCACTGGCACTGTCAGTACAAAGTTTTCGAAGTCCAGTCCATAGTTCTATTTGCTGTTCTTTGGCCGATCATTGGCCGAGCGCCTCCGCAAGTTCGTCGTGGCCTCGTTGGGATCCGGCACTACTCCGGCCATCGCCCCGCCACCAGAGCTCACATCACCGACGTCGCAGTGGTTGACACCGCCACAACCAGAGCCGTCGCCGATCTACGGTCACCACCACAGTTTTAACTCAGATCCAGATCTGAGCTTCCACTCGTCGGTCGAATTTTTTGACCTCGCCATCCCATTGATCCTGCCAAAAGGTAGCCGATGTCTCCACATCACGTGCCGAACAACTCACCTCGCCTCACCGGAAGAAGGATCCAGCCGCCGACGCCTAATCGAGACACTGACCTCCTCGACTGTAGAGCTACCCTCAAAGATCGAGCCTCCTCGGAGTCACGAGCCGCTTTGGGAGTGGTGTTGCACCTTTGAATCTTGAGGAGCCTCCTCGGAGTTTGAGAACCGCCGAAGCTCGACAAGCCACCGCCGAGTCAGGAGTCCGTCGCCCTCCACTCGATCGGATCCCGAACTCGCCATCACCAGAGAAGCCTCGCACTTTCTAAGAAATGGAGATCATCACCTCGTCGAAGAGTTTCAAGGCCAGCACAAAGAGCCTGATCCGTAGCAGATCGACACCTAGCCACCAAGGATCGACGTCCCCACCGCGCCCAAGGTGAGTCTTCGCCTTGATCTACTCGAACCTCTTTCATTCTTGCTTCTAGGGTTTTAAGTTTTGGGATTAGGGTTTCTATGTGCTTGTATTGCTAAGGGTAGAAATTAGGGTTTAAATTTGGTAGAGATGGAGAAGATGATGGTTACGACCATGGAGGAGTTCGAGCTTGGGTTTGTATGGATGTAGGCGCTGTGAAGGAAATGGATCACTAGGGTTAGGGTTTCCCTTAACGCTACTGAAGGAGGAAGATGAAGAGAAACCTGGTGTCAGGGTTAGGGTTTTCGAACGTGTCAAAGAAGGGGCAGCGTGTTGCTACGGCCATTGATAGAGAGTAATTTGGGTTAGGGTTTTTTAGCATTTGGTGAATAGAGTTTGGGGATCGGGCTATGTCGACTGGTGAGGATGAATATTGAGAGTAAAGAGAGAGAGTGGAGCTGATATAGGGTTTTGGTGATGATTAATGGGCTGGATGATACGGGCTTTGTGGTTTAGAAAGAAAATAGAAAATATAAAGGATTTAATAGTAATAGTGATTGGGTTAGGCACTAATGATTTGGGTTGGTGGTTTAATAAATAATTTTATAATTGTAATTTTGCAAAGGTTGGGTCCGATTGGAGTGATAAGTTAGACTTTAGGCTTGGGCCTGCTATTTTGGACTGTGCATTTTGTTTTAGTCAGCAATAGCATGAAGGTTGGGTTGTGTTGGGTTTGTAGATGATTTTGGCTGACAGTGAGCTGGGTTGTTACTACTTTCATATTTTCATAATCCCTGTTATGATTAATATGTAATATTTAGCAATTGTAGTTAAACAATAATATTGCAAATTATTTTACTGGTTCATCATTAAATTCCTTTAGTAATAAATGCTTTTGCTATAAAACTTTGTAGGTATTTTAGTTATTATTTCTTGCCAAATAATTAGTAAGCTTATTATATTTAGCTACCCATATAAATAATCAATATTCTAAACTATCAATTATTATCTAAATAAGTATATGGTTTCTTGCTAATTATATATATCTAGTTGATTATTATATGATAATTAGTTATGCATAATAAATAGTTTATCTAGCAAATATCTTCTAAAAAGGTTTCTCTGCTAAATATAGTTTAAAGTATTTTACTAGCATTTATTTTGATTTAAGCTGTAATATATATTTTCTAAAATATTATTAGCTAGTGCATATATTAGTTAGTTTGAGGATATAATTAGTTTATAGATAATTAGTCGATTAGTAATATTTAGCTAGATTGTTATTTTAGTAACCTAACAAACTTGTACCAATTCTAGGTGGACGGATATATGCTTTACTACTGTTGTGCTTCCAAAGCAAGGCAAGTACACCGACTTGAACTCTTTACCTTATTTTTTGTCATATTTCATGTTCTCATATCGGACACGAGATTCACACGATTATATTGTGCCATGTTCATTGTATTGTGTCTCATTGTTTCTTGCTAGGACTTGGAAGAAATATTGACTAGTGTGTGACCACACCCAACTAGATATTGTGAATAGCCTAATCGTACACCTCACATACGATTAAGCCGAACCTTATTGTAATATTGTGATATTGTGGATTATGGTCCCTAGCCGGTCACACATTAGTTCAATATTTCAAATTTACATATGCATTGATTGTCTTGTTCATATTGATTATCTTGTTCATTGTGCCCATTCTTGTACTGTAGTTTCATATTCAGTTCTTGTAGCCTTGTTTTATATTGTAGTCCATATTGTTATCCTGTGTATTTCAGATTAAATTGTAGACTGTTTCTAATCGGGGTTGTACTTTACTCTTTTTCTGACAGGATGCGTTGCAGGTGAGCTTGAGGCCATATTGAGCTAGATTTCATTATTGGAGTTGCAAGATCTTGCCTAGTTTAGTTCATAGACTTGTTTAGAGATTTGTTCAATGATATAGTATTGAGATTCATTATTGTATATTTTATTCTTTTATCGGATTTGTCTTCGAATGGTATCGTATAAAAATGACTTGGTGGATTGTGGTGATCTTTCTTGGGACGTTTATAGATGCTGTGGATGATTATATTATCATGTGACTTAGAGTTTTCCTTAGTATTGTATAGCTTACTTCGTTGAGTCTATTGACGAAGCCTGGGCGTGTCCGACACGTACCCGATTATTCGGGAGCAAGTCGTGACATGTTTTTAGTGGTGGCCCATGCAGGTCTGTCCTAATGGCACTTAAGCTATAAAGTACTATTGGAAGACCAGCGAAACTAAGAAAAACTTATCACAGCATAAGATTCGTGTGAAATGTTTATAGTTTTACTAAGGTTTTCTATTATCTTATAGTTTAGGCCCTATCTAACTCGTTTTTTATTTTTCTAAGTGGTTCAGACACGCAACACCGAGACTACCAACTTCCCTGCACTTGAGGCTTCTGAGGATATTATCCATATATGTTTTCCTAGCATAAATGTTTGATTTATAATATTTGATCATTTCCTAAATTTTCTTCTAGCACCTAGATTTCCTTAAAACCTTCTTGTTGCAATTCGGGTCATTATTTAATATTCAATAATTGTTTCTATGGCCTCCTTGTCTTACTGTTTATTTTTTACAAAACTCTTTATTTTTGTCATGCCCCAGAACCAGAATACTAGAGAGCAGGGGACAGACACAGCCAGCTACGTATATAGAGTGTATTCCACCTCGATATACGGTAATGGCTGTCTAGATGTATGGGGGTTTATCTACAAGCCATCAGTCTCTTATGGTCAAGAACAAGGCTAGTGTCTCAATATCAAGCAAGTAATAATAATTACAAGATGTTAGACCATCAGATATTTAATAGTATGGCATACCATATATTTCATATACAAATGATCATGAAGCTAGTCGTACAAAATATGAAGACTAGCAAGAGTTTCAGTCATACATGATCAACCCTAGGATTTGTCAATCATGTTACAGCCCTTAGACAGACAAGAAATAAAGTACTCAACACGAACTAACACTGGTTCGGCGGCTAAACGCCTCAAAACGATAGTCTACAATAGAGTGAGAGAGCAAAATAAAACCCACTCGTTACCAGGATTTTTTTTAGTATTCACCATCTGGCTGGAAGGCTGGGAGATCCTCGCGAGCTACTCCGAAATCTGGCTTTACAAAACCAGCTGGGTCAGACCCTAGAAGAGCAAGTGCCATAAGGGAGGCTGAGTATAAAATCTAAGCAATTTAAACATATAACTACATACTAAAGATGAACATGCAGGGTGCTAAGGCATGCAGTCAAGTCTCATGCAGCCAAGCATACAGTCGGCATGACTTCATGCGGCCAGGGGACATGCGGCCATGCATGCAGTCCACAGGACTTCATACAGCCAGAGGTCTTGAGGCCAAGCAATGAGTCCGTATGACTTCATGCGGCCAAAGCTCATGCGGCAAGCAATGAAGTCCGCATGACTTCATGTGGCAAGACTTCATGCGGCCAAGGTAACACTACCACAGGACTTCATACGGCCAGGGGTCATGCGGCCAAGGCAATATTGCTAAAGAGTGGTGACCCCAAGCAACACACACTAAACTATTAGACTTGTTCTTGAGTACCTTCTCTCTTCGGTTCAAAATGGATACGGGCCTTTCTTCAGAAGAAAGGTTGGTACCAACAACCATTCCGAATGATCAAGGACATGGCTCGGATCCGGGATATATCATCACAATTAGGATACATGGAACACGTCATGTATCTTATGTAACGACGGCAGAAGAGCGAGACGATAGGACACATCTCCTGCTCGCTCAAGGATATCGAACGGCCCTATATACCTAGGACTAAGCTTTCTCCGCACACCGAAATGAATGACGCCATGGGTAGGTGAGATCCTAAGGAATACGTGGTCGTCGATAGAGAACTCAAGGGGACGCCGATGAGAATTGACCCAATGGAGCTAGCGATCTTGGGCAACTCGAAGATAATCTCTGACTTGTCGGACCACTTCGATTGTCTGCGTAATCATCTCTGGACCAAGCATCTGCCTCTCATCCACATCATTCCAGGCTAAAAGAGATCTGTACTTCCTATCGTATGATGCCTCAAAGGGTGCCATCTGGATACTAGCCTGGAAACTATTATTATAGAAGAACTCTACTAGGTGCAGGTGATCTTCCTATGAAGCATCGAAGTCCAGCGTACAAGATCGCAACATACCTTCAAGAGTCTGAATCGTGCGTTATGACTGACAATCTATCTGCGGATGATATATTGAACTGAACTTGAGACGAGTCCCCAAACTCTCTTGAAGACTCTGCCAAAAGTGCGATGTGAATCTTGAATCTCTATCTAATATGATACAAACTGGCACTCCATATAATCTGACAATCTGCCTGAGGTACATCTCTGCTAGCTGATCCGTCGACTGACCAATTCTGAAGGGAAGAAAATGAGCTACCTTCGTGAGACGATCAACTATAACCCAGATAGCATCTCTCTCAGCTAGGGATTTAGGTAACCAAGTTACAAAGTCCATAGTTATATGCTCCCACTTCCATTCTAGGATCGGTAAAGGTTGAAGAAGTCAGGCTGGTTTCTGATGTTCAGCTTTAACTTGTTGGCAAACTAAACATCGGGAGACAAACCGGGCTATCTTCCTTTTCATGCTATTCTACCAGAAACAGTGACGAATATCACGATACATCTTCGTACCGCCAGAATGAATCGAATACTGGGAACTATAAGCTTCTGCCATGATCTCCTGTCTGATATCACCACTGGGTACACAAAGACACCTCCCATGTCAGAGTGTACCGTCTTCGTGAATACATAACTCTGGTCTCCATCCTGCTACACATTCTGCTCTAAGCCGCTGAAGCTTAGAATCCGCTGATTGCGCTATCTTGATCCTCTCAACTATACTGGACTGAACATGCATACTGGCCATCAATGCCACATTGGTAGGGAGAAATATCTCTATCCCCATCTTCTGAAGGTCTGCTAATAACTCTGGTTGTATTACTAGGAAATAAACTCCAGCTCTTCTGCTCATTGCATCTGCTACTACGTTGGCCTTCCCGGGATGATACTGCAGGTTTATGTCATAATCCACTAGTAGCTCTAGCCATCTTCGCTGACACATATTAAGATCCTTCTGGATAAACACATACTTCAGACTCTTGTGCTCGGTAAAAATCTCCACCCGATCTCCATATAAATAATGCCACCAAAGCTTCCATACAAAAACTACTGCTGCTAACTCTAAGTCATAGGTAGGATAATTTCTCTCATGGTCACGAAGCTGGCGTGACGCATAAGCTACTACCTTACCATGTTGCATCAATATGCATCCCAATCCTCTGCCTGAAGCGTCACAATTAACTAAAAAACCTCCAGTCCCATCTGGAAGCGTGAGAATGGGGGCTGTCATTAATCATCACTTCAACTTCTCAAATGAACTCTGACACTCTGCTGTCCAAGCAAACTGTACATCCTTGCGGGTCAACTGAGTCAAGGGCGCTGAAATCCTAGCAAAGTCTGATACGAATCGCCGGTAATAGCCCGCCAATCCAAGAAAACTACGAACTTCTGCGATGGTGCTAGGTAATGGCCACAACTCTATAGCCACTATCTTATGGGGGTCAACTTCCACTCCACCTCTTGTGATGATATGACCTAAGTATAAAATGAGATCAAACCAAAACTCGCACTTACTGAACTTCGTATACAACTGGTGCTCCCTGAGAATCTGAAGAACTACACGAAGATACTGCTCATGCTCTGCCTCACTCTTGCTATAGACCAAGATGTCGTCTATAAACACTACCATGAACTGGTCCAAATAGGGCATGAAGATACGGTTCATGAGGTCCTTGAATACGGCTGGCACATTGGTTGCTCCAAATGGCATAACAAGGAACTCCCATTGTCTATATCTAGATCTGAATACTGTCTTCAGGGTATCTTGCTCTCTAACTCTGATCTGATGGTATTCTGACCACATGTCAATCTTCAAGAATATTGTCTCTCCTCTGAGTTGGTCAAACAAATCATCTATCCTTGGTAGCAGATATCTGTTCTTGATTGTTACAGAGTTCAAAGTATGATAATCAACACATAATCTTGATGTACCATCCTTCTTTTTCACAAGAAGTATCGGGGCTCTCCAAGATGATCCACTAGCATGAATGAATCCCTTGGTTCTGAGTTCTTTAATCATCTTGTACAAGATCTCTAACTTTGAAGATGCTATTCTGTAGACTCTCTCTGACACTGGTGCCATCCCTGGTAGCAAATCAATGGTGAACTCTATCTCTCTCTCTGGAGGCATGCCTAGAAGTTCTTCCGGAAATACATTGGAAAATTCTTCTACTACTCTGGAAAAATGAACTGCTGCTGCTACTGCCATCCGCAACATTGGGGAGAAGGTTCCACTTCGCCTCTGGAAAATAAAAACTCTGCTTCGCCTGGAATACCAAAAATAATCCTGCCAACATGGCAGTCTATACTTACGTATTGATCCTTCAACCAATCCATTGCTAGGACCATATCATAGTCGGCCATCAGAAATTCTATCAATCTAGCAAAAAACTCTCTACCGCTAACTAAGATTCGATACGAGGAAAACACTCTATCTACTCCCACAAGACCGTTACCAGTAAGTATATTGAGCCTTACTAATAATGATTCAGACTCCATCCTATCCGTTTAGCGAATCGTACAGACATAAATGAATGCGATGCACCCGAATCAAATAATACTGATGCTAGAAAAGAGTTGACGATAATGGTACCGACCACTACCTCACCTGTAGCTAACTCTTCCTCCACGGTCAGAACCATAGCCTGACCTTGCCTCTGGGTGCTGGTCTCCTCTGCTGGAAACCTCTCTGCCGGTTCTGCATCTGAGCTTGGACCTGGGCATACTGCTGGGGTCTCTGCTGCTGGAAGGCTTGGGCCTGAGGTGGCAATGGCCTCGGAGGCTGGTACTGCAGCAGCTGCTGCACTGGTGCTGGGGCTGGTCCCCTAACCGATGGACTAGTTAGGTTCGACGATGATGAACTGGCTCTATTAGTACAGGACCCTATCATGTGGTCTGGTGCCCCACAAGCCAAGCACAATCCATGTTCTCTGCGACACTCCGAAATAACATATCATTGCTTCCCACAATGAGTGCAGCCTATTGTGGAAGACTGCCTTCGCTTCTGTTGCTGAGGGTATGTCGGTATTGAATGCTGAACAGACGTAACTGAATTCGTCCTTTAGGGAACTCTAATCCTAAAGCCCTAGCTGCCGGGGCTGATGCCGAGGACAGACTCACCTGCCCATGGGACCTCTTTCTGCTTCCGGTTTAGTCCATGATCCTCTACGAGGTATACTCGTGCCTCCTAGCTGCCCTCAAGACAGTATCAAAAGTCCGATGCTCGAACTTCTCCATAGCTAGAATAATCTCTAGGTTGAGTCCTTGTTGAAACCGCGGTGCTCGATCAAACTCGGTTGCCACCAAGGTGGGAGCAAACCGACTCAGTCTTGAAAACTCGACCGTATATCCATCGACCGTCCTGTTCATTTGCTTCAAATTGGTGAATCTTGTCTGCAGATCATATCGAGCCACTGAATCAAAGTAGTTCGTCTAGAAGTACTTGTCACTGAATGTCGTCCATAGGTAGGTGCCGCCAATCCAACTGCTAACATCGCCTACCAATAACTGTAGGTGCACTACAGCCACCTTCTCTTCCTCTGGAATCCTGGCTGCCTCTAGGATAACTTCTATGTCCTGAAGCCATGCATCGACAGCAATAGCATCTTCACTGCCATCAAAGAATGGAGGATTCAAGCGCTTAAAATTGTTGGCTATACTGTTACCTTGGTAACCCACTCTGCCCATGGCATCTTGTACTGTCTGGTATAGGGCATCGCCCCGACGATCCTGTGATGCAAGAAAATCTTGGATAAGTCCTACCAGGACTCTATTGTCAGGCTCTGCAGGCGGAGCTGGCTGAACTAGTGGCTCTGGATCCCCAAAGGCATAACTCGAAAGGCTGCTCCTGAGAGCTCGGCTTGGTCTCCTTATTGAGACTGGTTCACTGGTGGTTCTCCTTCCGGCTGATTGGCAGGACCAGGAGCAATGCCACTGAAGAAAATGACATGGGGAACATTAAGGAAGGACCAAGATAGATCAAGGATATGGGCACGTGACCAGGCCAAGATTTCAGAAAGATTAGAAGACACGAGTAGTGATCAAAGACGAGTGCTGATTGAGACATCTATCCGGTAAAACCCTCATACATCTTGATTTATAAGACCTCCATGGGCCACCACTTAAACCGTGTCATACCCCAGAATAAGAATACTGGAGAGCGGAGGACAGACACAGCCAGCTACGTATATAGAAGTGTATTCTACCTCGATATACGGTCACGACTGTCTAGATATATGGGGGTTTATCTATAAGCCATCAGTCTCTTATGGTCAAGAACAAGCCTAGTGTCTCAATCTCAAGCAAGTAATAATAATTACAAGATGTTAGACCATCAGATATTCAATAGTAAGGCATCCCATACATTTTATATATAGATGATCATGAAGCTAGTCGTACAAAATATGAGGACTAGCAAGAGTTTCAGTCATACATGATTAACCCTAGGATTTGTCAATCATGCTACAGCCCTTATGCAGACAAGAAATAAAGTATTCAACACGAGCTAACACTGGCTCGGCGGCTAAACGCCACAAAATGATAGTCTATAATAGAGTGGGAGAGCAAAATAAAACCCACTCATTGCCAAGATTTTTTTCTAGTGTTCACCATCTGGCTGGAAGACTGGAAGATCCTCGGGAGCTATTCCGAAATCTGGCCATACAAAACCAGCTGGGTCAGACCTTAAAAGACCAAGTGCCATAAGGGAGGCTGAGTACAAAATGTAAGCAATCTAAACATAAAACTAAATACTAAATATGAACATGCAGGGGGCTAAGGCATGCGGTTAAGGCTCATGCGGCCAAGCATGCAGTCCGCATGACTTCATGCAGCCAGGGGTCATGCGGCCAAGCATGCAGTCTGCAGGAATTTATGCGGCTAGAGGTCATGAGGCCAAGCAATAAAGTCTGCACGACTTCATGCGGCCAAAGCTCATACGGCAAGCAATAAAGTCTGCATGACTTCGTGCGGCAAGACTTCATGCGGCCAAGGCTCATGTGGCCAAGGCAACACTGCCGTAGGCCTTCATACGGCGAGGGGTCATGCGGCCAAGGCAACACTGCCACAAGACTTAATACGGCCATGGCAACATTGCTCATCTTCTCCAAAATCCGAAAAGATGATCCATGGAAGCCATGGCTTCCAAGCTCCGTCCAACCTCCTGATCTAAGTCGGAAAGTGGACTTCCATAGGTCAAAATGGGGTAGAACGAAATTCTCTACAACATGGAACAACTAGATTTTGAAAACAAATGAGTTTGATAGATCAAAACCAAGGAAAACCAAAAATAAAATATCCAGCAAATCGAAAAATGCTAAGTTCTAAAGTGTCGTAAAATCTATAGGAAAGAAAATGGAACAAATAGAAATGAGTTCTCTCATGAAGCAAGCTAGCACTTGCCTAGCTCTCTAGGTTGATGGGAGAGTTAAGAGGAAGAAGAAGAAGTAAATGAGAGTAATGAAGAGAGAGAGAGAGGAAGTTGACTTATATATCAACCCCTTATCATCTCAAACCCAAAATAAACCTAACCAAGCCAAGCTAACATGCCATGATTAACCAAACCAAATTAAACCAAGACAAAATAAACCGAATCAAGATTAAGCTAAGCAAGACAAGTCTAATTACGGGTCGGAATTCCGTACACGTATACTGGAAATACATATAACGAAAAATAGGAGTGACACTTTTCTAAAGAGCAGATAACTTCATTTTCTTTCATGATTAGGACTATTAGAACTTGTTTAAATTTTTATAAACTCCTTTAAAATTTCTATGGATAAAGTTGAGAGAGTATTCGATAACCTACTATGATGTAGCAGATGTGCACTGCAATCATTTATCAGGATTATGGAGACTGCGGGTTCACTGCAGCCAGCTGCGACTGACAAGGCATGAACTCTAAGTTGAAATAATTTCAGGTATTCATAGGTTCTCGAATATTATTGAGACTATGTCCTAAAAAACATAATATTTTGATCTCTTCAGTTGTTCACTGGAGTCAGATGTATACTACACTGATGGGGTATGAACTCTAGGCAAAGTGATTTCGGATATGTATAGTTTTCGAATACTATTGAGATTATATCTGTGTTATATACCATGTTTAATCTCTTATCACCTTTGACATTTTTATTAGAAAATAATCTTGATATTGATCTTATGAGAAATCTCAGCATTTGATTCTATTTTCTCTTGATTTACCTTAGAAAGTTATTAGGGCCTCTCTTCAATATCTGTTAGTCCAATCTCTTTTATGGTTTGATTTAGTGTATTGCATATATTTTGTTAATGGTCCCATATTTTTTATTTTTCAAAATCCCTTGTTCTTAGTCGTAACATTTTTGTAGTTGGCGTACTTTAGCACTTATCAAGCCTAAATAAATTTGACAATACTTTTACTAAATTGTGTTTAAATTATTCAAATTTTAGTCATCACCATCATAGTTATGCCTAAACGATTTTATTGGATTTATGTCATAATTTTATGAGTATGTCTTTTAGGTGCTATTTTTACTATGCGTAAAATTTTGATTTTTCTCATGATTAGAATTTATCATGCCTAGATTTTTAACTTTGATCATTTTTAGAAAATCGTGATTTTACTAGTTGTATTATTTCGGATCATATGATTAACTAATCATATGTTTAACTAATCATTTTCAAGTTTTCGTATTTGGTCAATCTTAATAATGTTTATCATGTCTTTTGAAATTTTGAGGACAAAATTTTTGTAAGGGGACTTATTCATAACTCCCTAAATCGTTTTTATGGAATTTTGAATTAGTTCCTGAAATTTTTTCTATTTTGGAAGTATCCTTTTTAATAAACCTAGTTTTAATACTAAACCCGATTTTAAACCATTAATTCTGTTTTAGTTATCTTTTAAATTATATTATGTCTAGTTGAGTTCTGATTAGGACTAATATTTTGGATTTATTAATTTCGATTAATAAGGGCTAATTTTACTTGAATTTGGTTATTATCGTTAGCAATTAAATTTGTTTAACTTTAATCATTATTGTATCTTGATTATTAGTATTAAAATTAATTCTGGTTTACTATTTTATTATTTACATGTTGATTTGTTGCACTTGGGACTGATCCTAAGTATCCCATCTTCTCCTGGTCCGAAGTGAAGGGAAGCCAGTTATTTAGTTACATAATTATTAATTAGTTAGCTATCTAGAGATTTGTTAGTAAGTAACTATAGTTAACAGGTTTTTTCTAATAGATGTTCGATTATATAAGTTAAATGGTTAGCTATTTGTTAATTAATCATGTAGTTAGTTACTAATCTGTTAATTAGTTATTCAGTTACAAGTTGTTACAGAACTAGTCTATTGACCCTAGATCTATTCCTAATTAACAACAGTGCCATTGTCCTTTAACTTGGGGAACACATAATATTTTATTATAAATGTAGTCCAGTCACTGATACTGTCAGTACACAGTTTCCAAAGACCAGTCCATAGTTCTATTTGTTGTTCTTCAGCCGATCATTGGCCGAGTGCCACTGCAAGTTCATCGTGGCCTCGTCGGGATCCGCCACTACTCCGGCCATCACCCTGCCACCAGAGCTCACATCACTGATCTCGCAGTGGTTGACATCGCCACAACCGGAGCCGCCACCGATCGTTGGTCACCACCACAATTCTAACTCAGATCCAGATTTAAGCTTCCACTCGTCGGCCGGATTTCTCGACCTCGCCATAACATCGATCCTGCCGAGAAGTCGCGGATATCGCCACATCACGTGCCGAACAACTCGCCTCGCCTCACCGTAAGTCAGATCCAGACGTCGACGCCCAATCGAGATGCCGTCCTCCTCGACTGCAGAGCTTTTCTCAAAGGTTGAACTGTCCCTCGGAGCTTAGGCAGAGTCTTCGAGTCACGAGCCACCTTGGGAGTGGTGCATCCCCTTTGAATCTTGAGGAGCCTCCTCAGAGTTTAAGAACCGCCAAAGCTCGAGAAGCCACCACCGAGTCAGAAGTCCGCCGCCCTCCACTCGATCGGATCCCAAACTCGCCATCAGCAGAGAAGCCTCGTTGTTTCTTCGAAACAGAGACCATCACCTCACCGAAGAGTTTCAAGGCCAACGAAAAGAGCCAGATCCTCAGCAGATCGACACCTAGCCACCGTGGATCGATATCCCCATCGCACCCAAGGTGAGTCTCCATCTTGATCTAGTCGAACCTCCTTCATTCTTGCTTCTAGGGTTTTGAGTTTTGGGATTAGGGTTTCTACGTTCATGTATAGCTGAGAGTATAAATTAGGGTTTAAATTTGGGAGAGATGGAGAAGACGATGGTTGCGACCATGGAGGAGTTCGAGCTAGGGTTTGTATGGATGTAGTTGCTGTGAAGGGAAGGGATCACTAGGGTTAGGGTTTCCCTTGAAACTACTGGAGGAGGAAGATGAAGAGGAACCTGGTGTTAGGGTAAGGGTTTCCTAACGTGTTAGGAAGGGGCGACGTGTTGCTGCGGCCATGGATAGAGAGAAATTAGGGTTAGGGTTTTCTAGTATTTTGTGAATAGAGTTTTGGGGATTGTCACGACCCGCACCCGCTTTCCGGGATGCAAGAGCGTGAGAAAGCCAGCTACGTATCAAGTGGACTCCAGCCCAACTCGAGTACGTATAAGCTGTCAAGATCATGGTATCATGGCTAATATGGTAATCTACAGTGTATCTCAATCCACAAGAATATATAAGACAAGAATGAACAAGTATGGTTCATAGTCTGCAGCCCACTAGCACATATGTCCGATTAGACTCCAAAAATAATATGAGTTTATAAAGCTAAACCGATAAGCAGGATATATCATAAAGCACGAGAAAGATAGTAAATCAATAACACTAACTAAATACCTGAATCATCTAGATGAAGTCAACTACCACATGCTCAACTAACTACCTCCGTACAATCAGCTACCTGAAGAGATCATCGGGTCCTCAGAGGACTAGCAAGATACATAAAACATGCCTACTAATATGACAGTAAATAACATGTATGGAGGATAAGAACACTGCAAGAAAAAAATCTAAAGACGACGAGTCGTGAGGAAATGTAATACTGGACTTGGCTAACCATCAATCAGAACTCCTATAGCATGTAGTACAATGCAAGATACTCCCAATCTATAATGTTTCAATTCACATACAAAGCAGGATACTATCAATCGAGATTAGCCAATTCTAGTATCGATCTCCTCTCCTAAAGGATACAAGGTCAAGCAGACTCCTATAAATCATAGTACAATACAAGATACTCCCAATTCATAGTGTCACAAATCAAGTCAATCAATATATGCTATAGGTCGTAGTATAATGTAAGATACTCCCAATCTATAGTATATCTCAAGTCAAGTCAATCAAGCAATATCAAGATAAAAGAATCGGCTATAGGTCGTGTACAATGTAAGATACTCCTAATCTATAGTATATCTCAACTGTAGTACAATACAAGATACTCCCTGTCAAGAATGGTCAAGTCAAGGATAGATATAGAAACCGACAACTCAATCACGAGATAAGGTAACAGAAGAGACCAATAATCTTGTAATGTCAAATATCCTATACGTGCACGTAATCTAGAACAAGTAAAGCAATCAAGGACAAATCAATCACAATATGGAATTATGTGACAATATGAAAAGGAATACCATAAAGAAAGAGAAAACAATGTAAATACTGTATATGTTCGACAAGGTATACTTGCCTGAGAGTTGCACGGAGAACCAGCAATATATCGCCAGTCAACAAGTCAGAGAGCCCAAGTCTCACAACTGCCTCCATAAACTGTAGTAGATGTTACCAACATTTCCAGATTAGTCAAATTAGCTAGGATAGCCTGTCCTTAAGTTCAATTCTGGACACAGGAGCAAAACGATAATTGCGGATCAAAACGGTATCCGCCGTTGGACCTACTTTGTACCGAAAAGCATGCCAGAGTCAATGGTCTCTAAAGTCGTCAAACTACATATATATGGATTTATTTTGATGATACGAATCCAACAGTATGTCCAATTTTGGATTTCGATGGACCGTGCATAAAATCGCCCGTTGAATCGGACCGTGGGGCCCGCAAAACGGCGATCCGATCAACTGGCTCAGAATTAGACCAAACTTGGCATACAGGACTAGAAAAATGATACGGTCCTGTTGGCGCAGTTTTGTCTTGATCTGACAAACGTGCATAAAGTAATTGGGAAATTTGCACAGAGGCCGATACGGTAAATTTTGATGGATACGTATCAAATTCGTCGCGCACACGCGACCAATTTGTATTTCGTTAAAGCCCACACATCCACGAACTCGATACGCACATTTTGAAACTTTTGGCTCGCGACCACGTCGCCCGGATTGGCGGAACGCAAGTCATATCGAAGGATTTTTCTAGTTTTTAAAACAGATTTTTGGTAAACTTTGGGATCCGATTTCTCGGTGCGTAGTCGATGAAATCAACTTCTGCGAATTGGGTTGTGGAGCCCTACATGTTGTCTATAATTGCCTTCAGGTGGATTTCAAATTCGATCAAAGGTTAGACCGAGAAAGGCCTTTAAAGTTGGGTGCTGGTTTACGAAACTCTCATGTTTTCGAACAGTGATTCGCCAGTTTTTGCATCGATTTTTCGGCCGATATTGCACACTATAATTAAATCAATTTGAAGACATTTGAAGTTGTATGGGTTGGGTGTATACCTGCGAAACTGGTTCGAAGAATGATCGAGCGAGTTGGCCGAACTTCCGTCGCAAACTTGGACACCAACCATACGGCTGCTGCATATTGTTGCTACTGTTCTTGTTCGTGCGCGGCCCTGGCGCAGTTCTGCGGTGGCTTGCCCGGCCGCCGGTGGCCCGCAGCGGAGTACTCCGGTGGCGGAAAGATGCGCCAGGGAGAGGTGGTGTGGCGTTTAGGGTTTCAAAGATTTCTCTCCTGTGCGTGCGTGTATATATACGGAGAGATGAGAGAAAGCAGGGCTCGATTTTGGGGTCCTCGGCTGGTCTGGGTCTGCTCGGGCTGGGGAGAAAATTAGAGTCGGGTTGGGCTAAAGGGTGTTGGGCAGGGCTATTAATACTTATATATAAGTATATATCTTAAAAGTATATATTTTGTATAATTCCAAGTATATATTTATATATCCTATATAAGTATATATTCTTCAATATAATATTCGCATATATATATATATATATATATAATTAGTATATATATAGGTGAAAATAAATTATAAATGTATACACATATATTTATCCAAAAATGCGTCAATATAATAATATAAAAGTATTTATCCAATTTCTAAAAATAAATATCGATTCAGTAACAATAAAATATATTTATTTAATCACCAAAAAAATAATAAAATAATAATTAAATAATTAAATGGTGGTTTGGTGGATCCATACTACACACCTTTATCCGGGTCCAAAAAATTGTACAAATATTGTAAAACAATATTTAATAATAAAAATACCAATTTTTGTATGAATAATTAAATAATTAAAAATGTATATCAATACCTAAAATAATTTAGGAAAGATTTGTACACACATAAAATATGCCTACATAGTCGTCTTTGGTCTCACTACAAGATTACATGGGCTCGATTTCGGTTCGGGTCTAGTCCGAGCTAAATCGACACAAACCGGGTGTCATGAAAGTCCATAATATTACTAATAAATAATTTAAAATGTCTTTAGAGGTAATGTCGCAACTTGGCCTGGTTTTCCTAGTTAGGACACACTTATGGCTGAGTCTTTCTTGGCACGGCTAATACACTAGTCAAGGCACGTCACTGCACTATCCGTGCCATGATTCCTGGTTGTCTGGTACTTCAAAACTTAACCATGGCTAAAGTCGTCAACCGTAATAATTAACTAAATAATTATTTATAAAATTCTAAAATTTACCATTTAAATCAAATAAATATATAAATAATATTTCAAAAAAATTCGGGAAGAGGAGTTACAAATCTACCCACCTTAAAAATAATTTTGTCCTCGAAATTCTAATTCATAACTATTCCTTAAAATTTAAAAAGGAAGTCTACTACTACCTTAATATCCTCAATTTAATTCCTCCAGATATCTTATATTTTCTCCTAACCATTTTTGTATCTATGAACCCTCGAGGACTTCTAACCACCTTTGGTCACACTACTCCTCAAAACACGGTTTCTAAAATCTTATAGTCTTCTAATTAGTTGCTAACAATTCTACCAACCGATATCTAGGGCGTATGGCATTTATAATCCCTCATATCTATAAACAACCAAAACTCAATAATTATGCAATATTATACTATAATTTAAGAATTTCTGATGAATTCTAAACAGCAAGATCGTTCGTCACTTTGAAATAAAAGGGACGAGAATTAAATGATACGGAAAGCAATGAAGTATAATTGAGAGCAAATATGGAGTTTTCAAGGACGTAGAGAATTTTTAGGAGAATTTTCAAGGTGGTGTGGATTGAGATTTCTAAGGTTCAGTCATCGTCGCAGGCTCGTATCAATACAGTTACGTAACCGATACGATATGCTCAGACCTGCATGGGCCACCACAAAAACTTGTCACGACCCGCACCCACTTTTCGGGATGTGAGAGCGTGAGCAATCCAGCTACGTATCAAGCGGACTCCAGCCCGACTCGAGTACGTATAAGCTGTCAAGATTATGGTATCATGGCTAATATGGTAATCTATAATGTATCTCAATCCACAAGAATATATAAGACAAGAATGAACAAGTATGGTTCGTGGTCCGCAGCCCACTAGCATATATGTCTGATTAGACTCCAAGAATAATATGAGTCTATAAAGCTAAATTGATAAGCAGGATATATCATAAAGTACGAAAAAGATAGTAAATCAATAACACTAACTAAATACATGAATCATGCAGATGAAGTCAACTACCACATGCTCAACTAACTAACTCCGTGCAATCAACTACCTGAAGAGATCATCAGGTCCTCGGAGGACTAGAAATATACATAAAACATGCCTTCTAATATGACAGTAAATAACATGTATGGAGGATAAGAACAATGCAAGAAGAACATCTAAAGACGACGAGTCGTGAGGAAATGTAATACTGGACTTGGCTAACTATCAATCAGAACTCCTATAGCTTGTAGTACAATAAAAGATACTCCCAATCTATAGTGTTTCGATTCACAAACAAAGCAGGATACTCTCAATCGAGATTAGCCAATTCTAGTATCGATCTCCTCTCCTAAATGATACAAGGTCAAGCAGACTCCTATAAATCGTAGTACAATGCAAGATACTCCCAATTCATAGTGTCACAAATCAAGTCAATCAATATATGCTATAGGTCATAGTACAATGTAAGATACTCCCAATCTATAGTATATGTCAAGTCAAGTCAATCAAGCAAGATCAAGATAAAAGAATCGGCTATAGGTCGTAGTACAATATAAGATACTCCCAATCTATAGTATATCTCAACTGTAGTGCAATGCAAAATACTCCCAGTCAAGAATGGTCAAGTCAAGGACAGATATAGAAACTGACAACTCAATTACGAGATAAGGTAACACGAAGAGACCAATAATCTTGCAATGTCAAATATCCTATACGTGCACGTAATCTAGAACAAATAAAGCAATCATGGACAAATCAATCATAATATGAAATTATGTGACAATATGAAAAGGAAACCATAAAGAAAGAGAAAACAATATAAATACTGTATATGTTCGTCAAGGTATACTTGCCTGAGGGTTGCACGGAGAACCAACAATATATCGCCAATCAACAAGTCAGAGAGCCCAAGTCTCACAACTACCTCCAGAAGCTGTAATAGATGTTACCAACATTTCTAGATTATTCAAATTAGCTAGGATAGCCTGTCCTTAAGTCCAATTCTGGACACAGGGACAAAACGATAATTTCGGATCAAAACGGTGTCCGCCGGTGGACCTGTTTTGTACTGAAAAGCGTGTCAGAGTCAATGGTCTCTAAAGTCGTCAAAATACATATTTATGGATTTCTTTTGATGATACGAACCCAACGGTATGTCCAATTTTGGATTTCGACGAGCCGTGCACAAAATCGCCCGTTGAATCGGACCGTGGGCCCGTAAAACGGCGATCCGATCAACTGGCTCAGAATTGGACCAAACTTGGCATACAGGACCAAAAAAATAATACGGTCCTGTTGGCACAAGTTTCGTCTTGATCTGACGAACGTGCACAAAGTAATTAGGAAATTTGTACAGAGGCCGATACGGTAAATTTTGACGAATATGCATCAAATTTGTCGCGCACACGCGACCAATTTGAATTCCATCAAAGCCCACACGTCCACGAACTCGATACGCACCTTTCGATACTTTCGGTTCACGATCACGTTGTCCGGATTGGCGGAACGCACGTCGTATCGAAGGATTTTTCTAGTTTTTAAAACAGATTTTTGGTTAACTTTGGGATCCGATTTCTCGACGCGTAGTCGATGAAATCGACTTCTGCAAATTGAATTATGGAGCCCTACATGTTGGCTATAACTGCCTTTAGGTAGATTTTGAATTCGATCAAAGGTTCGACCGAGAAAGGCCTTCAAAGTTGGGTGCTGGTTCACGAAACTGTCCTATTTTCGAACAGTGATTCGCCAGTTTTGGTATCGATTTTTTGGCCGATCTAGCGTACTATAATTAAATCTATTTGAAGACATTTGAAGTTGTATGGGTTAGGTGTATACCTGCGAAACTGGTTCGAAGAATGATCGAGCGAGTTGGCCGAACTTTCGTCGCAAACTTGGACACCAACCATACGGCTGCTGCATATTGCTGCTACTGTTCTTGTTCCCGCGCGGCCCTGGCGCATTTCTGCGGTGGCTTGACCGGCCGTCGGTGGCTCGTAACGGCGTGCTCCGGTGGTGGGAAGATGTGCCAGGAGAGGTGGTGTGGCATTTAGGGTTTCAACGATTTCGCGCCTATGCGTGCGTGTATATAGATACGGAGAGACGAGAGAAAGCAGGGCTCGGGTTTGGGGTCCTTGGCTGGCCTGGGTCTACTCGGGCTGGGGAGAAAATTAGAGTCGGGTTGGGCTAAAGGGTGTTGGGCCGGGTTATTAATACTTATATATAAGTATATATCTTATAAGTATATATTTTGTATAATTCCAAGTATATATTTATATATCTTATATAAGTATATATTCTTCAATATAATATGCACATATATATATAATTAGTATATATATATAGGTGAAAATGAATTATAAATGTATACACATATATTTATCCAAAAATGCATCAATGTAATAATATAAAAGTATTTATCCAATTTCTAAAAATAAATATCGATTCAGTAACAATAAAATATATTTATTTAATCACCACAAAATAATAAAATAATAATTAAATAATTAAATGGTGGTTTTGTAGATCTATACTACACACCTTTATCGGGGTCCAGAAAATTATACAAATATTATAAAACAATATTTAATAATAGAAATACCAATTTTTGTATGAATAATCAAATAATTAAAAATGTACTTTAATACCTAAAATAATTTAGGAAATATTTGTACACACATAAAATATGCCTACATGGTCGTCTTTGGTCTCACTACAAGGTTACATGGGCTCGGTTTCGGCTCGGGTCTAGTCCGAGCTAAATCGACACAAACCAGGTCTCCTAGAAGTCAATAATATAATTAATAAATAATTTAAAATATCTTTAGAGATTATGTCGCAACTTGGCCTGGTTTTTCTAGTTAGGACGCACTTATGGCTGAGTCTTCCTTGGCAAGGCTAATACACTAGTCAAGGCACGCCACTGCACTATCCGTGTCATGATTCCTAGTCGTCTGGTACTTCAAAACTTAACCATGGCTAAAGTCGTCTACCGTAATAATTAACTAAATAATTATTTATAAAATTCTAAAATTTACCATTTTAATCAAATAAATAAATAAATAATATTTCAAAAAATTTTGGAAAGAGGAGTTACAAAACTGTCCACCTTAAAAATAATTTCGTCCTCGAAATTCTAATTCATAACTATTCCTTAAAATTAAAAGAGGAAGTCTACTACTACCTTAATCTCCTCAATTTAATTCCTCCAGATATCTTATATTTTCTCCTAACCATTTTTGTATCTATGAACCCTCGAGGACTTCTACCCACCTTTGGTCACACTACTCCTCAAAACATGGTCTCTAAAATCTTATAGTCTTCTAATTAGTTGCTAACAATTGTACCAACAGATATCTAGGGCGTATGGCATCTATAATCTCTCATATCTGTAAACAACCAAAACTCAATAATTATGCAATATTATACTATAATTTAAGAATTTTTGATAAATTCTAAACAGCACGATCGTTCGTCACGTTGAAATAAAAGGGACGAGAATTCAATGATACGGAAAGTAAGGAAGTATAATTGAGAGCAAATATGGAGTTTTCAAGGACGTAGAGAATTTCTAGGAGAATTTTCACGGCGGTATGGATTAAGATTTCTAAGGTTCAGTCATCGTCACAGGCTCGTATCAATACAATTACGTAAAGACACTACTAAAATATGTTATATTAGCGACGGAAAAAAATACCGTCGCTAAATATATAATATAGCGACTCCAGCGACGTTCAGCGACACTAGATACATTACGTCGAGGAATAGCGACGTTCAGCGACATATTATTAAAATATGTCACCTATATTGAAATGGTTGCGATGGTTAGCGACGCCGACAGTTGACGTCGCTAACTTTTTTACTTAGGGCACAGTCCTGTTTCCTTTTTCCCCCTCACTCAAAAACTCAAAAATTTCGTAATCGATCTCTCGGCGCATCCTTCACCCCCCCCCCCCCCGGCGACTCCCCCCCCCCCCCCCGTCGAGCTCCTCCTCCTCGAGCTCCTCCTCCTCCAATCCGAGCTACTCCTCCTCTCCGGTAAACCCTAACCTAACTCCTCCTCCTTCTCTCCCACACACACACACACACACACACACACACAGAGACACACACACACACACACACGAACACATGGACACACACACACACACACACACACACACACACGATTAGGTTTAGTGATAAGATTTGGGGGCTTGAGTTTATTTAAGGTATTAACCTATATATGTAATGGGTATTAACCTATATATGTAATGGGTTTATCCTATATATGTAATGGGTATTAACCTATATATGTAATGGGTTTATTCTAAAATTGTCTTGCTTTGCCTTAGGAATAGGTATTAACCTATATATGTAACGGGTTTATCGATCTTGATTTAGCACTGCCTAGTATCAGTCCTCTTGGAGATTAGGTTTAGTTATGAGATTTGGGAGCTTGAGTTTATTTAAGTGTCTTAACTACCAAGAGCATGTACTGATTACTCCTTACAGTTTAGTATGAGATTTGGATGGTTTTGGTGAGGGATAATGTACCTGGGGGCCTGACCTTGTACTATCCAGACTTTGTGCAGACCATGGGTACTTGGTATGAAGCCACTTCTTGCATTGATCTCATTTCTGATCTACTTAATAACCATGTACTATCTATTTGACAGATCTTTCTCCTTTCATGCGTGTGTGAGTGTTGGAGAGATAAAGAGGAAATTTGGGAATAAGGTTAGAGGAAGTTGGTAATTATGGGCTTGAGTGATAGAAAGGATGCTTGTGTGAGTGAGTGAACATATAAGAGTGTCAGTGAAGAACCTGTAGTAGTAGGAGCAGGGAATTATTCATAAGGAGAAGGGTTGGCTACGACCACTTGGTCATTTGGCTTGGGAGTGGATGAGAAAAATTAGAGAGTGTAGTGTTAGTATCAGTTAGCTACAGTGATGGTATCAGTAAAGGTGTCATGGTACAAGATAAGCATGTAAAATTGGATAGATACATAAGTTCTAAGTATATATATATATATATATATATATATATATATATATATATATATATATATATATATATATATATATATATATAGTGGAGTATAGTGAATGGGAATGGATGGTTCATGATAGGCAATGGATGAAGGGATTTGGTTAGTGCACTCTGTTTAGAATATGAGAATGGGGCTAATGTAATAAGAATATAGAAGAGAGCAGCAGTAATAGGGTCTGCCATGCCTTTTATATAATACAACAGGTTGGGGGATACCAGGGAAGCCCTGCAGGCAAGAGAAGGCCAATGCTCACTGCTCTTAGGCAAGGACTAGTGGTAAGGTTTGGAGGGAGTAAGGTATATGTGTGTGTGTATGTTAATTATCTGTGTGTATGAAAAAAGAGCTTAAATTGGTGTGAGTGTATAGTTGTGTACATGAAATAGTGTCTGTCCCTATTTTCTAAAGGAAGCGGCTATGAAGAGTGAGATGAGTGTGTACAAGAGCCAGTACGCAAGCAGGGGCCAACCTAAATCAGTGTGTACTAGTAAGATATGTATAAGATTTGTAGTTGATAGGGGATTTTTGATAGTTTTAGCTTGGTTAATGTTCAGTAAGAATCGATAACGTATGTGTACACGTTGGATGCACAAGAACTTATGTGCGATATAGCATGGTTATTAGTAACTGTCCGCTACTAATGTATGTCCCATAATAAGACATAATATACGAATTTGTGCCTATTGGATAATGTGTGTCCATCTTTACAAAATTATTTCCAAATGGATATGAATTACTACTTGCAGAATCGTTCATGGATGTACAATCGTCGTCCTGATGATATGTGTGGTGTGCGGGATGAATACATAGAGGAAGTAGAACAGTTCCTGTCGTTTGCTAAGGCGTTCCCTCAGTACATGGACAGCACCAAAATTAAGTGTCCGTGTGTGAAATGTCATAATGTGAAATATTATCCAGAAGTTGAAGTGACATATCATTTGTACTCGAGGGGTTTCACGCCTAATTAATATCAGTAGACCGTACACGGAGAACTTGTGTCTTTAGCATCAGAGCTGGAGCCTTATGTTGAGCCGTGTATGCATGCAGGACCTAATTTTGTTTTAGATAATCATGCATACGACGACGGGTGCGTGAACATGATTTTCGATGCTGCGGGGGCTTGTTTCGTTCATGATGCAGCTGAGGAGGCACCGAATATCGATGCTGCAAAGTTTATAGAGTTGCTGGAGAATGCAAGGACTCTATTGTATCCTGGTTGTGAGGATCATTCACCGTTGGAGGTGGTTACAAGACTGTTGAGCATTAAGTCAGATTTTAACATGTCGTAAGAATGCTAAACTGAGTGTTGGAGTTGATTATAGAGATCTTGTCGGCGGGTGCTAAGTTACCTAAAGACTTCTATCGGTCTAAGAGGATGGTGAGATCGCTCTGGATGGGATACGAGAAAATTGATTCTTGTCACAATGGGTACATGCTGTACTACAAAGACGACAAGGACGCAGATGTGTGCAGATTTTGTGGTGTTGATCGCTATCAGACCACTAGTACAGGAAGGTATACAGGTGCAAGAAGATCGACCGATTCAATGCACTACTTGCCTTTAATGCTGCGGTTGCAAAGATTATTTATGGTGAAAGAGACGGCCGAAAATATGAGTTGGCACATGCGAGAACAGATTGAAGGAGTGTTGGATCACCCATCCGATGGAGAAGCGTGGAAGCGAAAACGTGAGCAAGCCAGCTACGTATCAAGCGGACTCCAGTCCGACTCGAGTATGTATAAGCTGTCAAGATCATGGTATCATGGCTAATATGGTAATCTACAGTGTGCCTCAATCCACAAGAATATATAAGACAAGAATGAACAAGTATGGTTCGTGGTCTGCAGCCCACTAGCATATATGTCCGATTAGACTCCAAGAATAATATGAGTCTATAAAGCTAAACTGATAAGCTGGATATATCATAAAGCACGAGAAAGGTAGTAAATCAATAACACTAACTAAATACCTGAATCATGCAAATGAAGTCAACTACCACATGCTCAACTAAATAACTCCGTGCAATCAGCTACCTGAAGAGATCATTAGGTCCTTAGAGGACTAACAATATACATAAAATATGCCTACTAATATGACAGTAAATAACATGTATGGAGGATAAGAATACTACAAGAAGAACATCTAAAGACGACGAGTCGTGAGGAAATATAATACTAGACCTGGCTAACTATCAATCAGAACTCCTATAGCTTGTAGTACAATACAAGATACTTCCAATCTATAGTGTTTCAATTGACGTACAAATCAGGATACTCTCAATCGAGATTAGCCAATTCTAGTATCGATCTCCTCTCCTAAAGGATAAAAGGTCAAGCAGACTCCTATAAATCGTAGTACAAAACAAGATACTCCCAATTTATAGTGTTGTAAATCAAGTCAATCAATATATGCTATAGGTCATAGTATAATGTAAGATACTTCTAATCTATAGTATATCTCAAGTCAAGTCAATCAAGCAATATCAAGATAAAAAAGTCGGCTATAGGTCGTAGTACAATGTAAGATACTCCCAATCTATAGTATATCTCAACTGTAGTACAATTCAAGATACTTCCAGTCAAGAATGGTCAAGTCAGGGACAGATATAGAAACTGACAACTCAATCACAAGACAAGGTAACACGAAGAGCCAATAATCTAGCAATGTCAAATATCCTATATGTGCACGTAATCTAGAACAAGTAAAGCAATCAAGGACAAATCAATCACAATATAGAATTATGTGATAATATGAAAATAAATATCATAAAGAAAAAGAAAACAATGTAAATACTGTATATGTTCGACAATGTATACTTGCCTGAGGGTTGCACGGAGAACCAATAATATATCGCCAATCAACAAGTCAGAGAGCCCAAGTCTCACAACTACCACCAGAAGCTATAATAGGTGTTACCAACATTTTCACATTAGTCAAACTAGCTAGGATAGCCTGTCCTTAAGTCCAATTCTGGACACAGGTGCAAAACGATAATTTCAGGTCAAAACGGTGTCCGCCGTTGGATCCGTTTTGTACCGAAAAGCATGCCAGGTCAATGGTCTCTAAAGTCATCAAAATACATGTCTACGAATTTTTTTTGATGATACAAACCCAACGGTATGTCCAATTTTGGATTACGATGGGCCGTACACAAAATTGCCCGTTGAATCGGACCGTAGGGCCCGCAAAACGGCGATCCGATCAACTGGCTCAGAATTGGACCAAACTTGACATACAGGACTAAAAAAATGATACGGTCCTATTGGCATAAGTTTTGTCTTGATCTGACGAACGTGCACAAAGTAATTGAGAAATTTGCACAGAGGTCGATACGGTGAATTTCGACGGATACGCATCAAATTCGTCGTGCACATACGACCAATTTAAATTCCGTCAAAGCTCACACGTCCACGAACTCGATACGCACCTTTCAATACTTTCGGTTCGCGGCTACGTCGCCCAGATTGGCGGGACGTACGTCGTATCGAAGGATTTTTTTAGTTTTTAAAACAGATTTTTGGTAAACTTTGGGATCCGATTTTTCAGCGCGGAGTCGATGAAATTGACTTCTGCGAATTGGGTTATGGAGCCCTACATGTTGTCTATAACTGCCTTCAGGTGGATTTTGAATTCAATCAAAGGTTCGACCAAGAAAGGCCATCAAAGTTGGGTGCTGGTTCACAAAACTGTCCTATTTTCGAACAGTGATTCGCCAATTTTGGCATCGATTTTTCGGCCAATCTAGTGCACTATAATTAAATATATTTGAAGACATTTGAAGTTGTATGTGTTGGGTGTATTCCTGCAAAACTGGTCTGAAGAACGATCGAGCGAGTTGGCCGAACTTCTGTCGCAAACTTGGACACCAACCATACGGCTGCTGCATATTGCTGCTACTGTTCTCGTTCGCATACGGCCCTGGCGCGGTTCTACAGCGGCTTGGTCGGCCACCGGTGGCCCGCAGCGGCGCGCTCCGGTGGCAGAAAGATGTGCCAGGGAGAGGTGGTGTAGCGTTTAGGGTTTCAACGATTTCTCGCCTATACGTGCGTGTATATATATACGGAGAGACAAGAGAAAGCAGGGCTCGGGTTTAGGGTCCACCGCTGGCCTGGGTCTGCTCGGGCTGGGGACAAAATTAGAGTCGGGTTGGGCTAAAGGGTGTTGGGCCGGGCTATTAATACTTATATATAAGTATATATCTTATAAGTATATATTTTGTATAATTCCAAGTATATATTTATATATCTTATATAAGTATATATTCTTCAATATAATATGCATATATATATATATATATATATATATATATATATATATATATATATATATATATATATATATATATATATATAATTAGTATATATATAGGTGAAAATGAATTATAAATGTATACACATATATTTATCCAAAAATGCGTCAATATAATAATATAAAAGTATTTATCCAATTTCTAAAAATAAATATCGATTCAGTAATAATAAAATATATTTATTTAATCACCACAAAATAATAAAATAATAATAAAATAATTAAATGGTGGTTTGGTGGATCCAAACTACTCACTTTTATCCAGGTCCAGAAAATTGTACAAATATTGTAAAACAATATCTAATAATAAAAATACCAATTTTTGTATGAATAATCAAATAATTAAAAATATACATCAATACCTAAAATAATTTAGGAAATATTTGTACACACATAAAATATGCCTACATGGTCGTCTTTGGTCTCACTACAAGATTACATGGGCTCAATTTCGGTTCGGGTCTAGTCCGAGCTAAATCGACACAAACCGGGTCTCCTACATGTCAATAATATAATTAATAAATAATTTAAAATGTCTTTAGAGGTTATTTCGCAATTTGGCCTAGTTTTCCTAATTAGGACACACTTATGGCTGAGTCTTCCTTGGCACGGCTAATACACTAGTCAAGGCACGCCACTGCACTATTCGTGCCATAATTCCTAGTCGTCTGGTACTTCAAAACTTCACCATGTCTAAAGCCGTCTACCGTAATAATTAACTAAATAATTATTTATAAAATTCTAAAAATTACCATTTAAATCAAATAAATAAATAAAAAATATTTCAAAAAAATTTGGGACGGGGAGTTACAGGGATGGGGCTATGTCGGCTGGTGAGGATGAATATTGAGAGTGAAGAGAGAGAGTGGAGCTGATGTAGGGTTTTGGGGCAGATTAATGGGCTAGATGATACGTGCTTTGTGGTTTAGAAAGAAAATGGAAAATATAAAGAATTTAACAGTAGCAGTGATTGGGCTGGGCACTAGTGATTTGGGTTGGTGGTTTAATAAATAATTTGTAATTATAATTTTGCAAAGGTTTGGTCGGATTGGAGTGATAAGTTACACTGTGGGCCTGGGCCTGCTATTTTCGACTGTGAATTTTGTTTTAGTCAGCAATAGTAGGAAGGTTGGGTTGGGTTTGTAGGTGATTTGGGCTTACATTGGGCTGGGTTGTTACTGCTTTCATATTTTCATAATCCATGTTATGATTAATACGTAAATTTAGCAATTGTAGTTAAACAATAATTTTGCAAATTATTTTACTAGTTCATCATTAAATTCCTTTAGTATTAAATGCTTTTGCTATAAAACTTTGTTGTTATTCTAGTTATTATTTCTTGCCAAATAATTTGTAAGCTTATTATATTTAGTTACCCTCATAAATAATCGATATTCTAAACTATCACTTATTATCTAAATAAGTTTCATATGGTTTCTTACTAATTATATATATCTAGTTGATTATTATATGATAATTAATTATGGATAATATACAGTTTAGCTAGCAAATATCTTCTAAAAAGATTTCTCTGCTAAATATAGTTTAAAGTATTTTACTAGCATTTATTTTGATTTAAGCTGTAATATATATTTTCTAAAATATTATTAGCAAGTGCATATATTAGCTGGTTTATGGATAAAATTAGTTTATAGATAATTAGTTGGTTAGTAATATTTAGTTAGATTGTTATTTTAGAAATCTAATAAACTTGTACCAATTCTAGATGGACAGATTTATGCTTTACTACATTTGTGCTTCCAAAGCAAGGCAAGTACACCGACTTGAACTATTTACCTTGTTTCTTATCATACTTCATGTTCTCATATCGAAGATGAGATTCACACGATTGTATTGTGTCTTGTTCATGGTATTGTATCTCATTGTTTCTTGCGGAGAGTTGGGAGAAATATTGACTAGTGTGTGACCACACACAACTAGGTATTGTGAATAGCCTAATCGTACACCTCACGTACAATTAAGCCGAACCTTATAGTGATATTGTGATATTGTGGATTGTGGACCCAGCCGGTCACACATTAGTTCAATATTTTAAATTCACATATGCATTGATTGTCTTGTTCATATTGATTGTCTTATTCATTGTTCCCGTTCTTGTACTGTAGTTTTATATTCAGTTCTTGTACCCTTATTTCATATTGTAGTCCATATTGTTATCATGTGTATTTTAGATTACATTGTAGACTGTTTCTTGTCGAGGTTGTACTTTGCTCTTTTCCTGGCAGGATACGTTGCAGGTGAGCTTGAGGCTATATTGAGCTGGATGTCATCATTGGAGTTGCAAGATCTTGCCTAGTTTAGTTCATAGACTTGTTTGGAGATTTGTTCATGGATATTGTATTGAGATTCATTATTATATATTTTATTCTTTTATCGTATTTGTCTCCGAATGATATTGTATAAAAATGACTTGGTGGATTGTGGTGATCTTTTCTGGGACGTTTATAGATGTTGTAGATGATTATATTATCTTATGACTTGAAGTTTTTCTTAGTATTGTATAACTTACTTCGTTGAGTCTCTCAACGAAGGCTGGACGTGTTTGACACGTACCCGATTATTCGGGAGCGGGTCGTGACAACCAATACTTATCAAACAGTAATACACTGATTCTACAAGAATAAAACACCGAGAAGGACAATATGTAATAAAGTTGGTCAGACCTTACTACAAGTGTCTAAAGAAGCTCATAACGAAGAAGTAAAGCTTATGAAACTAGAATATATCAGCAGAATAATCAATGATAATAAAACATGTTAATGAAGGAATATGATAAATGTAACTACTAATATACCTGAAATCCTGAAGATGTAACTGTCAGTTACCAACTATTCTATAAAGCCAGATCAGAACAACCTGGAGAGATCATTGGGTCCTCAGGGGACATAGCAAGCTAAATAATATACATGCCAAGTAACAGTAAAAAAATCTATATAATAAAAGGTAACAACCATGATCATCTAAGTGAAAATACAGTTGCAGAAAATCCTAATACCAGACCCAGCTGTACATGTAATCACCCATGGCACCATGCTGTGATAACGATGGGGGAACGAGTAAACAACCACTACTAAAATACAGCAATTTGGCGACGGCAAATTAGCGACGGCTCCTATCCGTCGCTAATAGCGACGGACTAGCGACTAACTTGTGACGCACTACTGTCAGAAAGCAATGAATAATTTTTTTATTTTTTTGTGTGAAAATCAGTCGCACTTCCGTCGCTAATTTGACGAAAAGTTAGCGACGGACTGACGTCGCTGATATGTCGCATAATTTGGCGACAAAATACTGAAAAAATGGTACGGACTATTAGCGACGAACTGTCGACTAACTTTTTCGTCCGTAATCTACTAGGTATTTAGCGACGGATGTATCCGTCGTCAGTCTGTCACTAAATACTGTACCTTAACTTAAATTGAACCGACGGAGGAATTTTTTTATTTCCCCCAAACTCTCTCTCTCTCTTCCCCCTCTCTTCTCCGGTGATTTTTCTCCTCCGACGATTTCTCTCCCTCCGGCGATCGTTCTCCTTCCGTCGATCTCTCTCCTTCCGTCGATCTCGCCGATAACTCTCTCTCTCTCTCACTCTCTCTCTCTCTCTTTCCCCTATCTCTCTCTATTTTAGGGTTTCGGGGGGGTGGCGGTCGGCTGTCGTTGAGGCCGGGGGGTCGGGGGGGTTCGGAGGGTGG
>JANAVB010041018.1:2317302-2349802 GCA_029216955.1 Iris pallida
TAAATTTACATATAAGTGGGTGAAACAAAAAGAAAAAACCCACTTGGCCCGGGTTGCGTCTAGTTGTCACCATGGACTGGAAGATCGGTAGATCCTCGGGAGCTGCTCCGAAATCTGGCCACACAAAACCAGCTGGGTCAAACCCCAGAAGAGCAAGTGCACAAAGGAGCCACAAATAAGAACGAAAGCCAGCATATCAGAAATAAGAATAAAAGAAGTACAAGTAGTAAAGTATACAGGGCGATAAACGACTAGGGACGTGGAACCATTCGGGAGCCAGGTTACAATCCTTAAACCAGACAAGGACCGGGGTTGTAACCCTGCGCCTGAATAGCTCACTGTCTCTACTTATTTATCGTTAAGATAAGTAAAACAAACATGCTCAGGAGATAGCAGGTACTGGAGCTAGACAAGACTTAGACACGGCTGGACACCATTCATTCACAATCGGCCAAGTAAGTACTACGGCTTACTACTTTAACTAACTAGGGTTATCACAAGCCTAATTACTAACAAGATGCAAGTGAGAATTTCCAGTCCCAAGCCCTGCAGACTATCCAGTTATCCTTCTGCGGGTTGAGAGTTATAGGTGGGTACATTGCCCGGGAGACAAATGTACCTTTAGGTGACTTAGAGGGTGCAACACATAACAGTGTGCTGGAAATGTGCTCTACTCGTCGGCAAGCTACAAGTCCATTAAAGCACCCAGATAACGAGATTACCTGTGACAGGGAATTCTCCATGTTCTAGTTTGATCTAATCATTAGCCTAATCCAATTTAGCGTGAGTCCCTGGCCGTGGTACCCAGGAAGTCACGTCCTAGACAAGATGCGAGACAAGACAAGTGGATTGTACAAGCAAACAAACAGGAACACCCACGGTGTCAAGTTGATTATACGAGTCAAGTTACAAGTTACAAGTCAAGTCAAGTCAGGAGTGCACCGCCACGGGCCACTATCAAGTTATCAAGATAAATTATGTCAGGGTACTGTCAGGAGTGCGCCACTACGGGCCACTATCAAGTCAGGTTGGTCATGTCAAGAGTGCACCACTACGGGTCACTGTCGTGTTATACTAGTTCCTTGTCATGCCATGCCAGGTACAATAGTCATTCCAAACATATTAAGTAAAAATCAAGCTCATGACAAAAGGCGTAAGGATATAAAATGGACGTAAAATATCTAATAAAATACCAATATATATATATAGGACTATAGAAGAGCCAAGCTTAAAGAAATAACCAAAACTCCAAAAGCCAATGGATTGCGCAAGGGGTCAGGGAGTTGGATTGTGCAGGTGTCAGTTGCACAGGGTGCCAAGTGCGCAGGGGCACAGGGCACAGGGGCAGATTGTGCATGAACATACTGCGCAGAAGTGAACTGCGCATGGATGGATTGCGCAGGAACAGACTGCGCAGAAGTCAACTGCGCATGGGTGGATTGTGCAGGGGTCACTTTGCGCATGGCTGGCTTGCGCATGGATGGCTTGCGCCAGCGCAATCCAGCGCAGCGCAAAGCACTGGCTGAGGTCATGCGCAATCGGCCCTGCGCTAAAGAGCACAGGCCGGGGGTGCGCAATCGGCCATGCGCTAAAGAGCGCAAGGCAGAGGGATGTTCTTCCTGGCCGAGAGCAGGTCCAAGAATACCAAGAACTTCAATTCTTCATAACTTTGTCAAATCAAAACCAAATCTAGATTTTCAAAGTTCTAACTTGAGTAAAATCAAATTCTCTTCCACGTGGAAGCATCAAAACATGCAAAAATCGAAGTTTAATAGATCAAAACCAAGGATTTTCGAAAATGGTTAAAACCTAGATCTAGAAGAATGAAAGCTCCAAATCACAAAATGTCAAGTTCTAAAGTTGTTCTTCATGGCCTAATCTAGTTAATGGACAAATAAAAAGTGGTGCTTATTTGATGGCAAGGTGCACTTGCCTATGGGTTGGGGAGTTGTGTGGAAGAAGGAAGAAGATGGAGAAGTTAATGGAGAATAAAGAGGAGAGAGAAAGGTTGGTGGAGATATAATGAGGGTGGGTGTGTTGTGTTGAGGGTAGAGTGTAGGTTAAAGTGTACCAATTCATATTAAACCAAACCAAATCAAACCAACCCAATTCCACAAAATAAAACCAAGCCATGGTCCAAACCCATTTACGAGAAACCAAAATCCGCAAGTCGAGAAAATAAAATACGTACTAAAATCAAATTACGAGTACAAATACGAAATACAGGAAATGGGGGTGACAACTCTACCCACCTTCAAAGAATTTCGTCCTCGGAATTTAATCAAGGAGCTAGAGATTGCCACGACAAGCTATACTAAGCACAGACAAGCTACACTAAGCAGTTCAATCATACAATCATACAATGCAAGCAAGGAAAGGGAAAGCGTAAGGCATAAGAAAGACATTATACCTCACGAGTCAAACAGGTAGGGATATTGCGATCGGATGTCGTCCTCAGCTCCCACGTTGACTCACCTAGAGAGTGATGACCCCAAGCAACACGGACTAAGTTAATAGTCTTGTTCTTGAGCGTCTTTTCTCTCCGGTCCAATATAGACACGGGCCTCTCCTCATACGAAAGGTTGGGACCAACAACCAATTCCGAATGATCTAGGATATGGCTCGGGTCCGGGATGTACCGTCTTAATTGGGATACATGGAATACATCATGTACCTCACTTAGCGACGGCGGAAGAGCGAGACGATAGGACACATCGCCTACTCGCTCCAGAATATCGAACAGCCCTATATACCTAGGACTAAGCTTTCTCCGTACGCCAAAACGAATGACGCCGCGGGTAGGCGAGATCCTAAGGAATACATGGTCGTCGACGGCAAATTCTAAGGGACGCTGATGAGCATCGGCCCAATGGCGCTGGCGATCCTGAGCAACTCGGAGGTGATCTCTGACTTTCCTGACCACTTCAACCGTCTGAGAAATCAGTTCTGGACCGAGCATCTGCCTCTCTCCGACATCGTCCCATGCTAACAGAGATCTGCACTTCCTGCCATACAGAGCCTCGAAGGGTGCCATCTGGATACTGGCCTGAAAACTATTGTTGTACGAGAATTCCACCAGGTGCAGGTGATCCTTCCACGAACCACCGAAGTCAAGGGTACATGACCGCAACATATCTTCGAGAGTTTGTATAGTACGCTCTGACTGCCCATCTGTCTACGGATGATATGCTGAGCTGAACTTGAGACGAGTCCCCAAACTTTGATGAAGACTGCGCCAGAAGTGTGATATGAATCTCGTATCCCTGTCTGATACTATGATGACTGGCACTGCATGAAGTCTGACGATCTGCCTGAGATACATCTCTGCTAGCTGCGCCGTCGACTGTCCAACTCTAAATGGAAGAAAGTGTGCCACCTTGGTAAGCCTGTCCACAATGACCCAAATAGCATCTCTGCCTGCCGGAGATCTGGGTAACCCAGTCACAAAATCTATGGTAAGGTGCTCCCATTTCTATTCTGGGATCGATAAAGGTTGAAGAAGTCCAGCTGGCCTCTGATGTTCAGCCTTGACTTGTTGGCAGACCAAACATCGAGAGACATACCGGGCTATCTCTCTCTTCATACCATTCCACCAAAAGTGTTGACGAATATCTCTGTACATCTTCGTGCTGCCTGGGTGGATGGAATACTGCGAACTGTGAGCCTCTGCCATAACTTCCTGTCTGATATCTCCACTGGGTACACAGACGCGTGCCGTGTCGAAGTGTACCATCCTCATGAATACATAACTCTGGCCTTCTTCCTGCTTTACACTCTGCTCTGAGCCGCTAAATCTTGGAATCTGCTAACTGTGCTGTCCGGATCCTCTCAACTATGGTGGACTGAATCTGTAGGCTGGCCATCAAGGCCACATTGGAAGGAAGAACCACTTCAATTCCCATCTTCTGAAGATCCGACAATAACTCTGGTTGCGCCGTCAGGAAATAAACTCCGGCTCTCCGGCTCAACGCATCTGCTACAACGTTGGCCTTCCCTGGATGATACTGCAAATCCACATCGTAGTCCACCAGTAGCTCGAGCCATCTTCTCTGCCACATATTTAGATCCTTCTGGGTGAAAACATACTTCAGGCTCTTATGATCAGTAAAGATCTCCACTCTATCTCCGTACAAGTAGTACCTCCACAACTTAAGTGCAAACACTACTGCTGCTAGCTCCAAGTCGTGGGTCGGGTAATTCTTCTCATGATCACAGAGTTGACGTGACGCATAAGCAATTACCTTCCCATGCTGTATCAAAACACATCCCAATCCTCTGCCTGAAGCGTCGCAATAAATTGTGAATCCTCCAGTCCCATCTGGAAGGGTGAGAATGGGAGCCGTTATCAAACCTCGCTTCAACTTCTCAAATGATTCCTGACATTCTGCTGTCCAAACGAACGGCACATCCTTGCGGGTCAACTGGGTCATCGGTGCTGAAATCCTTACAAAATCAGAGACGAACCGCCGGTAGTAGCCGGCCAATCCAAGAAAGCTGCGAACTTCTGCCACTGAGCTGGGTACTGGCCATGCCTCGATAGCCACAATCTTCTGGAGATCCACTTCCACTCCTCCTCTGGTAATAATGTGACCCAAGTAAGAAATACGATCGAGCCAGAACTCGCATTTACTGAACTTGGCGTACAACTGGTGCTCTCTGAGAATCTGGAGGACAACTCTGAGATGCTGCTCGTGCTCTGCTTTACTATTGCTGTAGACCAGGATGTCATCAAGGAACACTATCACAAACTGATCCAAGTAAGGCATAAAAATACGGTTCATGAGGTCCATGAACACTGCCGGTGCATTGGTCGCTCCAAAGGGCATAACTAGAAACTCCCAATACCCGTACCTAGATCTGAATGCCGTCTTCGGGATGTCCTGCTCTCTGACTCTGATCTGGTGGTATCCTGACCGCAAGTCTATCTTCGAGAAAACTGAAGCCCCCTTGAGTTGATCAAACAAGTCATCTATCCTCGGGAGAGGGTATCTGTTCTTGATTGTCACCGAGTTCAAGGTACGATAATCAACACATAGCCTGGATGTACCATCCTTCTTTTTCACAAGAAGCATCGGGGCTCCCCAAGGCGATCCACTAGCACGAATGAATCCCTTGGTTCTAAGTTCTTCAATCATCTTGTACAAAATCTCCAACTCTGAAGGTGCCATTCTGTAGACTCACTCTGATACTGGTGCTGTCCCGGGAATCAAGTCAATGGTGAACTCGATCTCCCACTCTGGTGGCATCCCTGGAAGTTCCTCTGGGAAGACATCTGGAAATTCTTCAACTATCCGGGGCAACTGTACTGCTGCTACTGCCATCCGCAATACTGGAGGAGATGGCTCTACTGTGCCTCTGGAAAATGAAAACTCTAGCTCTCCGGGAATACTAAAGACAACTCTGCCAACATGGCAGTCTATCCTAGCATAATGGTTCCTCAACCAATCCATGCCTAGGACTACATCATAGTCTGCCATAGGGAACACTATGAGCCTAGCGGGGAACTCTCTACCGCTAACTACGATCCGACACGAGGAAAACACTCGATCTACTCCCACATGACCATTACCAGTAAGTATATTGAGCCTTACTGATAATGACTCGGGCCCCAATCCTATCCATGTCGCGAATCGTGCAGACATGAATGAATGCGATGCACCAGAATCAAATAATACAGATGCTGGAAAGGTGTTGACGAGAATAGTACCTGCCACTACCTCACCTGGTGCAACTTCTTCTTTCATGGTCATCATCATAGCCTGACCTCTAGCTGCGGGTCCTCTCTGCTGGAAACCCCTCTGTCGGTTCTGTGCTGGAGCCTGGATGAACTGCTGCTGGTTCTGCTGCTGAAAGGCCTGGGCCTGAGGCAACAATGGCCTCGGGTACTGCCGTTGCTGCTGCTGAATTGGAACTGGGGCTGGTCCTTTCACCGAAGAACTAGAAAGGTTGGATGATGACGGACTTCCCCTATTCGGGCAGGTCCCTATCTGGTGGTCTGCTCCTCCACAAGCCAGGCACAATCCCTGTGCCCTACGACACTCTGCCACTACATGGCCCGGCTTTTCGCAATGTGAACATCCTACCGCGGAAGACTGCTTCTGCTTCTGCTGCTGCGGGTACGTCGGGGTCGAATGCTGAATCGACGTCACTGAGGCCGCCCGCCTCGGAGTTCCAATGGTCAATCTCCTAGCTGCCGGGCTGGAGCTGATGATTGGTGCATCTGGTTGTGGGACCGCTTCCTGCCTCCGGTCCTGTCCATAATTCTCCGGGAGGTATACTCATGCCTCCTTGCTGCCTTCAACACTGCATCGAACGTCTGGTGCTCGAACTGCTCCACAGCCAATAATATCTCTAAGTGCAGCCCTTGCTGGAACCGCTGAGCCCTATCGAACTCGGTCGCCACCAAAGTGGGGACGAACCTACTCAGCCTGGAAAACTCGGTCGCATAGCCATCGACCGTCCTGCCTCCTTGCTTAAAGTTGGTGAATCTGGTCTGCAAGTCGTACCGTGCCACCGCATCGAAGTACTTTGTCTGGAATCTCTCTCTGAACGTCGCCCAAGTGACTGGTGCCGCTAACCCCATGTCCTGAGCTGCCCACCAATCGCGAGCCAAGTCCAGTAACTGTAGCCGTACCACCGCCACCTTCTCATTCTCAGGTGTCCTGGCTGCTTCTAGAACCACCTCGATATCCTGAAGCCAAGCGTCCGCGGCAATCGCATCTTCACTGCCGTCAAAAAGGGAGGGTTCAAGCGCTTGAAACTGTTGGCCGCCTGATTCCCTTGGGGACCTCCTCGGTTTAGTGCATCATGAACTTCCTGGTGCAAGGCGTCGCCTCGACGATCTTGGGATGCAAGCAGTTCTCTGATAAGCCCTACCAAAGGTCCCTCATCCTGTCTAGCTGGTTGAACGGGCGGAGCTGCCTGAACTGGAGGTTCTGAGCCTCCGGAAAGCATAACTCGGGAGGCTACTCCAGAGTGTTGAGCTTGATCTTCCTGGCACTGGGGTGCTTGTCGAGCTTCCTCTGGCTGGTTGGTAGGTCCGGGAGTAATGCCGCTGAAGAAGACGACATAGGGAACAATAAGGAAAGGACCAGGATAGATCAATGATACAAGCAATGTGATCAGGTCGAGATTCTCAGGGATTTGAAGATACGAGCAGAGATCAAGGGCGAATATTGATTGAGACATCTATTCGGTAAACCCTCACATTTCTTGAATGCCAAGACCTGTATGGGCCACCACGTAAACCATGTCATGCCCCAGAACCGGAATACTGGAGAGCGGGGGCAGACATAGCCAGCTACGTATATTGAAATAGAATACATCTCAACTATACGGTCACGGCTGTCTAGATATGAGGGTTTACTACAAGCCAGCAGTCTCTTAAGGTCAAGCCTATTATCTCAATCTCAAGCAATTAACAGAGTTACAAGATATTAGAGCATCAAATATATATATAAGGCGTCCCAAATATTACATATTGGATGATCATGAAGCTAGTCGTACAAAATGATGGGACTAGCAAGAGTTCAGTCATACATGATCAACCCTAGGATTTGTTAATCATGTTTACAGCCCGTAGGCAGACAGTAAGTAAATGTGCATCGAGCTAACAGGTGCTCGTCGGCTAAACGCCTCAAAAGAATAAATTTATATATAAGTGGGTGAAACAAAAAGGAAAACCCACTCTTGGCCTGGGTTCCGTCTAGTTGTCACCATTGGGCTGGAAGCTCGGTAGATCCTCGAGAGCTGCTCTGAAATCTGGCCACACAAAACCAGCTGGGTCAAACCCCAGAAAGAGCAAGTGCCACAAAGGAGGCCACAAATAAGAACGAAAGCCAGCATATCAGAACATAAGCATAAAAGAAGTACAAATAGTAAAGTATACAGGGCGATAAACGACTAGGGACGTGGAACCATTCCGGGAGCCAGGTTACAATCCTTAAACCAGACAAGGACCGGGGTTGTAACCCTTCGCCTGAATAGCTCACTGTCTCTACTCATTTATCGTTAAGATAAGTAAAACAAACATGCTCAGGAGATAGCAGGTACTGGAGCTAGACAAGACTTAGACAAGGCTGGACACCATTCATTCACAATCGGCCAAGTAAGTACTACGGCTTACTACTTTAACTAACTAGGGTTATCACAAGCCTAATTACTAACAAGATGCAAGTGAGAATTTCCAGTCCCAAGCCCTACAGACTATCCAGTTATCCTTCCGCGGTTTGAGAGTTATAGGTGGGGACATTGCCCGGGAGACAAATGTACCCTTAGGTGACTTAGAAGGTACAACACATGACGGTGTGCTGGAAATGTGCTCTACTCGTCGGCAAGCTACAAGTCCATTAAAGCGCCCAGATAACGAGATTGCCTGTGACAGGGAATTCTCCATGTTCTAGTTTGATCTAATCATTAGCCTAATCCAATTTAGCGCGAGTCCCTGGCCGTGGTACCCAGGAAGTCACGTCCTAGACATGATGCGAGACAAGACAAGTGGATTGTACAAGCAGGAACACCCACGGTGTCAAGTTGATTATACGAGTCAAGTTACAAGTTACAAGTCAAGTCAAGTCAGGAGTGCGCCGCCACGGGCCACTATCAAGTTATCAAGATAAATCATGTCAGGGTACTGTCAGGAGTGCGCCACTACGGGCCACTATCAAGTCAGGTTGGTCATGTCAAGAGTGCACCACTACGGGTCACTGTCGTGTTATGCTAGTTCCTTGTCATGCCATGCCAGGTACAATAGTCATTCCAAACATATTAAGTAAAAATCAAGTTCATGACAAAAGGCGTAAGGATATAGAATGGACGTAAAATATCTAATAAAATACCAATATATATATAGGACTATAGAAGAGCCAAGCTTAAAGAAATAACCAAAACTCCAAAAGCCAATGGATTGCGCAAGGGGTCAGGGAGTTGGATTGCGCAGGTGTCAGTTGCGCAGGGTGCCAAGTGCGCAGGGGCACAGGGCACAGGGGCAGATTGCGCATGAACATACTGCGCAGAAGTGAACTGCACATGGGTGGATTACGTAGGAACAGACTGCACAGAAGTCAACTGCGCATGGGTGGATTGCGCATGGGTCACTTTGCGCATGGCTGGCTTGCGCATGGATGGCTTGCGCCAGCGCAATCCAGCGCAGCACAAAGCACTAGCTGAGGTCATGCGCAATCGGCCCTGCGCTAAAGAGCACAGGCCGGGGGTGCGCAATCGGCCACGCGCTAAAGAGCGCAAGGTAGAGGGATGTTCTTCCTAGCCGAGAGCAGGTCCAAGAACACCAAGAACTTCAATTCTTCATAACTTTGTCAAATCAAAACCAAATCTAGATTTTCAAAGTTCTAACTTGAGTAAAATCAAATTCTCTTCCACGTGGAAGCATCAAAACATGCAAAAATCGAAGTTTAATAGATCAAAACCAAGGATTTTCAAAAATGGTTAAAACCTAGATCTAAAAGAATGAAAGCTCCAAATCATAAAATGTCAAGTTCTAAAGTTGTTCTCCATGGCCTAATCTAGTTAATGGACAAATAAAAAGTGGTGCTTATTTGATGGCAAGGTGCACTTGCCTATGGGTTGGGGAGTTGTGTGGAAGAAGGAAGAAGATGGAGAAGTTAATGGAGAATAAAGAGGAGAGAGAAAGGTTGGTGGAGATATAATGAGGGTGGGTGTGTTGTGTTGAGGGTAGAGTGTAGGTTAAAGTGTACTAATTCATATTAAACCAAACCTAATCAAACCAACCCAATTCCACAAAATAAAACCAAGCCATGGTCCAAACCCATTTACGAGAAACCAAAATTCGCAAGTCGAGAAAATAAAATACGTGCCAAAATCAGATTACGAGTACAAATACGAAATACAGGAAATGGGGGTGACATTGCCTCTGTCAGCCCTCCCGAGCCGCACTCCGCCACTGTCATCACCAAGACGCATCCTCCAGCCAAGAGCAACACCGCGTGGCCTGCAGACGTCCATATCTACGGTGAGCCGCGACTCCCACCGCCAAGAGCAGCAGCCGCTGCTCCAGCTCCTTTCCTGTGGTCACGCGGGCACCTCCACGGCTCCACCGTGCACAGCTGACGAACGCGCGGCTTGTACCGTTCTCACATCAAAAAATTCTATACGTAAGTACCTATTTGTCATCATTAAATCTAATGAACAATCTATACTACAATATAAAAAGGAAAGTTGGATTTACCGTGAATTTTTGTTGTTCCAGGTATGTCCTTCTCTAACTTTACTATGAAAATTGTTCATTAAATTTAATGAGGACAACTAGGTAATTACGTATATAAAAAAATTTAAAAATGTTGTTTGCTATTATGATACATTTTGCTCTTTCCAAGTACAAAAAGGTTAATTAAAAGAAGGTTTAAATACGTGCATATATGCTAGTTTTAATTAGTGAAGTTAGATAAAGGCCTATTTGGAAGAAAAAAATTATGGTAAAACCAACTTTTCTTGTTGTAGTAGTATAGATTGTTTTATTTCCTAACAAGTAAGAAAAAGAAAAATTGAGAAAAAAAAAACTGAGAAATACTTTTAACACTTGATCTTTAATTATTTGGACACAAGTGCTTTGCAAAGTAGCTTGGTCCGGCAGTAGGTTTCGGGCCCGGTGATCCAATCATTTCTTTATAGCTTTAGGCTGCTACATTGTAGGCCCTTATCTCCGTCCCAAACCTAAATGAATTGTTGCCATGGAACCATATGGACAGAACCACTGTGGGGCAAAACATGTGCTGCGGGATAGAGTAGTAATAGGGTCCACCTAATAGTTAAAATTAAAATTTGGAACTCGAAATTGTCAGTTAATATTTGTATTTTAAAATTACTATTCACTAGCCTACATGAATAATAATTTTAAGACTCAAATACTAACATTGGACATTTTTGATATCCAAATCCTAACATCAACTATTATACGTGACACTTTTACTAAATAACCCAAGGTTAAAAGAGAGATAGTTTGTATACAATTAAAAATTGATAATAATAAAAAAGACTCAAAAGTTTTAGTATAAAATATAAACAATCAATTATTATAAATTTACTATAAATTGTTTAAATAGAAAGATAAAAATGATTATTAGTAATATCATATTTGGAATAACGTCAATCTCAGCATATGCTGGACTTCTCTAATCCAGATGAGGAAATAAGATAGTTCACATCTAGGATTTATTTATGAATTACTATGTATACCCTGTCAAGAAATTAAAAAAAAAAATTAAAGACAATTTCTAAAAATTTATCTCTAAGATAATTTAAATCATAACTGATAAACTAGATAAAAATGGATCTATATCTAAATAAATAAAAGTAACCAAAAACTCAGTTAATAAGTGAAATTCGAAAATTATGTTCCTGATGATGTCCTTCAAATTCATCATGGCGATTGGCGGAGACCTACCACTATTTCAGTAAGATGGTCAACATTGAGGATTCTCACAAGGCGAAAAAACCATACGGTATTGAAGGTTGTAGAGATGGAAGAATCAGAATGTCCAACAAGGGCCTATCCTCAAGCACCTAAAAAATTTGTGGTTGCCTTGGTGTCTCCAAGGAGAAAAAAAAAATCATCGTTGATTTGACATGAAAATCCATTTGAATTTGTATAGTACAATATCAAAATTCTAACGTGAATATCTCCTTTTTTTTTTACTACGTTGAGTCTAATTGGATCTCTAGTAGAAAAGTCCACTATCAAAATCCGACGGCATTCCAAATCGAATATATCTACTGTCAAAATTTTAGTATGTCTTGAAAGTGCAAAAATTATGACACCTCTAATCTTAAAATGATCATATCTTCATAAAATCTAATTTTGAAGTATGCAAAACATATTCTTTATGGCTTTTTTTAGCCGACTCGGCTACAATGTGGGACCAACACTGATGGCCAGTTTTGCAGTACACAAATTTATAGTGGTTTGGACCTAATTTTATTTTCATAAAGTCCTCCTAGATCGAGAGAGGGGACAGGCGTCAGCCCTATGATTGACGTGACGGTTCTCTATTGGTTCCAACCCATTAGCTAACGTGGAGCCTACGACATTCCAATGAAGGGCCATAATGTCGACCCACGGTCCCTTCAGTTCCTAAAGCCACACTTTTATTTTTTGACTCAAATAAATATTTTAATAATAGACTGACTTTAAGCGGATGGATTATAAAGCAAGTACAATCCAAATTTTGCTATAATATTGTTACTTCCGTTATACGTATTTCCAGTATACGTGTATAAATTTTTGACTTTTGTCAGGTAGTCCATATTTTGTCTTGTCGTGCTTAGCCTAGTCATAGTTTAATCTTGACTTGATTTATTTTGATTTGGTTTGGTTTAACTTAGCTTGGCTTGGCTTGGTTTGGTTTGAGATGGAGAGGTTTGGTATTTATATCAAACTCCTATCTCTCTCTATCCTCCATTATTACTTTTTTATTACTTCTTCATCTTCTTCATTTACTCCTCCCACCTACCAAACCCTAGGCAAGTGCAACTTGCTATATGATGGATCTCAAGTTTTAGTATTCTATTCGCTTCTTTGTAAGATTCTAAGTCTCTTTAGAACTTGGTATTTTTGGTTTTGTTGGATACATTTTTGTAAATCTAAGTTTTGACCTTTTCCCATTTTTCTTGGTTTTGATCTATTAAAATTTGGTATTTTTGAAAACTAATTGCTTCATGTTGTAGGAAATCTCGTTCTACCCAATTTTGACTTTTGAAAAGTTAAATTTTGACTTATTTTGATGAAGTTATGGACTTTTGAAGTTCATAGGTTCAACCAAGCATTTTTATGCTGGTTGGGGAAGATGAACAGTGTGCGTGCGCGCTTTTTAGCGCCGTGCCATCTCAGTTACGGGCATTCTGGCGCAACCTTGCTTCTGGCGCAGCCTGACTTCTAGCGCAGCCTGGCTTCTAGCGCAGCCCGGCTTCTGGCACAACCTGGCTTCTAGTGCAGCCTGACTTCAGGCGCAACCTGGCTCCTAGCCTGGCGCAACGTAATCTGGCACCACTTGACCCCTGGCACCATTTGCCACCTAGCACCTTTGACCCATGTGCCTTTTCTCGCCAAGAACTTCTCGTTATATTTCCATGATTGTTTTGTGTGGTTCTTAGAAGTAATGTAATGTTGTGATACTTGCATATACCCTGTACTTGACTTGCCTTATGACGATCCGACTTAATGACTTGTTGAGCATGATAGAGCTTGAGCTTGATAAGATTTGACTAGACTTGACTTAATACGAACTCGGTATGGTATATGACATGTCTTGGTAATTCTTGATAGTGGCCCGTCGAGGTGCACTCCTGACAAGTACTCCTAACAAGTGACAAGTATACTTGACATGACATGTATAATCTTGGATGTTGTTGCGATAGCTATTCCTATCTTGGTAGTATAACTCTTGCCTTGATCCCGTGGTTGATTGTGCCTATACAAGCTACATGACTCGTTTGCATCATGTCTACGACATGGATTCCTGGTTACCATGGTCAGGGATTCATAATGAATCTAACTAGGTTAATGACTAGATTGATCAAGTAGTTCATATAGAGAGATTTCCCAATTACAGGCGATCCCGTTATCCCGACCACACCTGTGGACTTGTAGCCTGCCGACAAGTATGGCACATTGCCAGCACAATGTCATGTGTTATACTTCTTGAATAATAAGCATTAAAGTACACCAGTAATCTTGATAACTCTTGTAACCCTCGTCTGAATAACCTGGATAGTCTGCAGGGCTTGTGACTGCGGGAATATCTCATTGCATCTTGTTAGTAATTAAGCTTGTGATAACCCTAGTTAGCTAACAATAGCAAGCCGTAGGACTTGATTGGCCGTGCTTGAATGAATTGTCTCATGATTAACATGGGAATTATATTTCACCTCTTGTTCCTCCTACTGCAAGCTAATATTTTATGTTAACTCAGTCTCTCATGTTATTTAACTATACTCTTTTATCAGTTCTTTTTTTATTATATACTGGTTTTAGTTCCTAAGTGGAGCCTCCCTTATGGCACTTGTTCTTTCTGGGATCTGACCCAGCTGATTTTGTATGGCCAGAATTCGAAGAAACACTCGAGGATCTAGCTGCTTTCCAGCCAGATGGTGAACACCAGACGTAATCCTGGCAACGAGTGGGTTTCTTATTTTGCTCTCCCACTCTATTGCAAATTATTCTTTTGAGACGTTTAGCCGCCGAACAAGTGTTAGCTTGTATTGAAACTTAATTTCTGTTTGCCTAAGGGCTGTAACATGATTGACAAATCGTAGAGTTGATCATGTATGACTTAACTCTTGCTAGTCTTCACATTTTTTTTATGACTAGCTTCATGATCATCTGAATATCTAATGCTTGCGATGCCTTACTTTGTATGTCTGATGATCTAACATCTTGTAACATTTACTTGCTTGCTTGAGATTGAGACACTAGGTTTGTTCTTGACCATAAGAGACTGATGGCTTGTAGATAAACCCTCCTGCATCTAGGCAGTTGTGACCGTATTGCGAGGTTGGTTTCACTTTAATGTACGTAGTTGGTTGTGTCTGTCTTCCGCTCTCCAGTATTCTGGTTCTGGGGCATTACACGGTTTAAGTGGTGGCCCATGCAGGTCTTTTAAATCAAGATGTGTGAGGCTTTTACTAAATAAATGTCTCAATTAGCATTCGCCCTTGATCTTTACTCGTGCTTTCTAATCTTCCTAATTCTTGACCTGATAAATGCTTATGTCCTTGATCTATCTTGGTCCTTCCTTATTGTTCCCCATGTCATTCTTCAGTGGTATTGTTCCTGGTCCTACAGATCAGCCGGGTGGAGAACCTCTAGTGAACCAGCAGCAACCTGGGGACCAAGCCCAGCACTCTTTAGCAGCATCCCTAGTCATGCATTTCGTGGATCCAGAGCCACCAGTTCAACCAGCCCCGCCTGTAGACCTGACAATAGATTCCTGAAGGAACTCATCTGGGACTTGCTTGCATCATAATACCGTCGGGACGATGCCCTACAACAGACAGTACAAGATGCTGTGGGTAGAGTTAGCTATCAAGGGAACAATACGGCTAACAGCTTCAAGCACCTGAACCCTCCTTTCTTTGACGGCAGTGAAGATGCTATTACTTCCGATGCTTGGCTACAGGATATAGAGGTTATTCTGGAGGTAGCTCGGATTCCAGAAGAAGAGAAGGTGGTCGTTGTGTGCTTGTAGTTATTGGACTTAGCCCGTAGCTGGTGGGCAATGCTAGCAGTTGGTTTGGTGACGCCTGTCATGTGGGCGGTATTCAGTGACAAGTTCCAGACGAAGTATTTTGATGCAGTAGCTCGGTATGATCTGCAGACCAGATTCAGCAATCTCAAGTAGATGGAAAGGAGGGTCGATGGATATGCGGCCGAGTTTTCGAGGCTTAGTCGGTTTGCTCCCACCTTGGTGGCGACCGATTTGGACCGAGCACAGCGATTCCAACAGGGACCCCACCTAGAGATTATTCTAGCTGTGGAGCAGTTTGAGCACCAAACATTTGATGTTATTTTACGAGCAGCTAGGAGGCATAAATATACCTCTCAGAGGATAGTAGATCGAACCGGAGGACGGAAGAGGCCTCATGACCAGTTGTCTCAGTCATTGTCAACCCCTTGACCAGAAATTTTTTTATTTATTTGTTAAATTGGAAAATTTTCCTTTAACGTCTCATGAATTGTTATGTCTTGTGCTTATTTATTTTTAATAGAGGACCAAATGGATAATATAGGAAATTGTAGGGACTTAAATGATTAAAATTGATATTCAAATCTTAACTGTCATTTAAACACTCCTCTCAACCGAGCTTTAAGTTTTAAACTCTCAGATAATTTCTGTAACACCCAGTTTTCTAAAATGAGGGTAAATTTGAACTTTTGTGTTTTTAATCATTTAATAATGGTATTTATATCATAATATGATTTTTGGTGATTTTTATCATTTAAAAACTATTTTTAAGTCATGACCTATGATTTTGGTGTTGCTAGTGTGACCTTAGAGACTGTTTGACCTAGAGCCTAACCATGTGAGTAGGGATTCAATTTAGTGCATTTAGCCTAGAGGGTATTTTGGTCATTTCTAAATTAATTTGAGCTTATTGTGATTTATTAGAATTATTTGGAATTTATGAAAATTTATGTGATTTTTAATATTAATTAATTAGTTGCTATGTGGTATCTTGGTTCTAGACTAGATTGGGCCTAACCTAGAAGTGAGACTCAACCTATAGACTAAGTAGAACTTGTTAGTTTAAGTCATGGTTAGAAAATTGGTAGATAATTGCTTTTGGGCTTATTAGTTAGAATAAGGTGTTTTGAGAATAGGCCTTTAACTAGGAAGCCTAGAAACCCACCAAGAGAGGGAGGCCCATGGCCCAACTAACTAAAACCCTAACCCTAGAGTTTTGGCCAGCCAACATAGGGAATCCCACCCCTATATAATGTCTCTTCCATTAGTTGTGGCCTCCTTAAGAAAGTTTCCAAGTTTACAAGAATGAGAGGTATAGAAATCTTCCTCAAGCCCTAGTTTCTTCATTTTAATTCCTTTTCCACTCTAGTCTTTTGCATTAGTTCCTAATCCAGCTCTATTTCATGTCCATTGAGAGAAACCTCAACTTTGGAGCAATTTGGAGCATTGGGCTAGCAATGAGGAATCCTCATTTTAGGAGTTTTCTTGAGGAAGAACAACCAATAGGTAACCCTATCTAAACTCATTAAATTTTCAATTTCTTTTGCATATTTGCTTAGCCCTAGGTGTCCCCTAGCCGTAGCTATTAGATTTGTGTCGAGTCGTGTCAATTTCGTGTCCGTATCGGACATATATCAGTCCTAGAACCTAGGTGTTTGATGAAATGCTTGAGTAGATTGAATCCTTGTATTTTTGAAAACTAATTTAACAAATTTCTAGCTCTATATGTATATTTTGAATTTCTGTTTGACTGAGTTGAATTCTGATTGATTTTCGTATCGTGTTTGGACAAGGAGACACAGCACGAGGCAGTCGTGCACTGTCCTGCTACCCCGTGTCCATTTCTCCCTGGATACGAAACATCGACACATGATTTTTGATGGGTAGGTAGGGGCACTCACTGACAGAGTGTTCCCCTAATTTGAGGCCAAACCATCAAGTAGTTTGGAAGGAAATCAATGTGCACTGATCGCCCGTACCCACGTGCACACACTGGAAACCGCACTGATACGCATGATTTTTCTTGACACGTGGACACGAGATCATGTATCAGGGTGCTAGACCCCTATCCCTATCCTAGGCGAACCTACATGCATGAGCACGAGACACGGATCGCCCCGTGTCGTGTCCTAGGGCGACCCGCACGCACGCACGAGGACTGCTGAACCCAGTCCACTGTTTTGTGTTTGGTTGGTTTGGACACGCCGTATCCGGCTTGGTTGGACACAAAATGGTTCGATTGACACAAGCACATGTAGTACTCTGATTACCAACCATCACTTTGGATTTTTTTACAATATTTGATATTCAAATTTGTAATTTCCCCATTTTCGACACTGAACCCAGTATCAGTGTTAAAAGCTCTATTTTTTGAATGATTTATTATTATTTAATGATTAAAATACATGTTTTAGATGAGTTTACATGCTGGGATATATATGGGAATGCATCAGGGTTCATGTGGGGGTTTAACTGCAAGTTTTGAGATGTGTTTTGGGTTTGAAGTTTGTTGGCTGAATGTGATTTAAGTATCGGTTTATTAGACTTTTATCCCAGTTTTTCAAATGGTATTCAATGTTTAATCATGTTTAATTGATGTAATTGCATTCCTACACATCCATCTTTGAGTCTTGTATCTATATATGAGTAGATGTAGGGTTTTCGAACTAATTTAAGGTTTTCGAGTTTTGGCTGACAATTCAGTCTCAGCCTCTTTTGCTTGTTCAGATCCTATATGGAGTATTCCCAGTTCTAATCCGAATGAATGATAAATTTTTAGTTGAATATTGAACTTAGGATGGACCTGATATATATGCTTGTGATGACTGAAACCTGGTTCCCTTCACTAAGTTCCCTGTTTAAATGTGACTGATAACTGTGGATGAATGTTTAGGACTGAATGATTGATGACTGAAATGTTCCTTATATGTAAAAACTGGAATGAATGTTATATTGGTTCATTTTTACATAAATTGACATGTAGCTTAGGTTTACATGTTGATTTCCTAAGTTTGTTTCCAAGCTAAGTACTGAGAACTCATTCCCATCTATGACTAAAATGTATCAGTGCATACATGATGCATTGCATTCTTTGATACACATCACTACATGAGTTGAATTATCTTGACTGCATGTTGGTTTTGTCCAGCCCTTGCGTTAACTAGATGTATGAACTAAACATTTATGAAACCTGAGAACAAAACCTGAACCTGAGATGACTTTTCCTCTTGTATGCATATTCCTGAACACTACCTCTCCCATACACACACTATATGTTAACCCTCTAACTTGCTAACACCCCTTTTCGCCATGTTAACCTTTGAACATAAACCTCTTGCCATGCTACACCTACCCACTTGCTACACACAAGGATAGGTTCACACATTACTCTGTTAGGACACACATCCACTCTACACACACATGCCACATTTTGTGATACACTCACTTACTCTCTACATACACACACCCCCTAAAACTGCTACATATATATGGACACACAAACACACATTGCTACCAAACTTTTTCCCCCTCTCTATCTCTCTATATAATATATATAGGTATAAATTGAGATTTGAACCTCAATGCAATGTCATATACATATAGGTACACACTCACACACCCTTATCCATTGACACTAGTTCACTTGATGCATACTGTCACTAGACACATCACACACCCTCACTTGTGTTGCCTCTTCCATTATATATATATGTATATATATTTTTCCATTATATATATATATATATATATATATATATATATATATATATATATATATATATATATATATATATATTTTATATATATATAAGTATGTGCCTATATAGAGCTTCTTATAGAGATGTCTTAGTATTTCATATATGTGAATGTGACATATATATATTTTTTTTGTGACATATATATATATATATATATATATATATATATATATATATATATATATATATATATATATATACATGTAAGTTGTGATGTTGATGTGAATGATAGGCATATTATAGCCTTGTCTATCTTCATTAGTCTATATATATACATAAAACTTGTGTGTGATACCCTGACATTGTTTGTATTGGTGTGCTTAGGTTTAGTAGGCTTGGTTAGGCATAGAATGACTTGTTAGTCTAGGTTTAGACTTGGAATGGTTTAGTTGACCTAATTTGACTAGTGTAGTTGACCATGGTTGACCAAGAGTTGACTTTGGCCTAAATTGACCTAGAATCATGTAGAATGCATCGTAATGTTCAATTACTTCATTTTAGATATGTTGTAACTTGTGTTGCTCTGATTAGGAGACAGACACCTCTCCTCAGGCAGTACACCCTCTTCGGACATTCAGTTATCAGAGGAGTACATTTCTGACCATTTTATATTTGCTAGGATTTATATTCTTGCTCTAGATTACTTTACTTGATGCTGACACATTGGTAGCACGGATTGGTACTATATAGATCTTTTCATGAGATGTTATCCCCCTTGGGAGCATCGGATACTGTATGTTTTGTGCGTTTCACGAATCATTATGTATCTCTATGCTTTTACTGATTCACGAATCGCTTGTGACACATGTACTCTCATGTTCACAGAGCCATCATGAATCACCTTCACGTATCACTCATTTTATGAGCCATGTGAAGTTTCACGAATCTTAACTTAACTTGAACAGATCCTTGTGTATTGATTGGGGATAGGGGAGTAGAAATAGGCATGTGAATAATATCCAAGTAGCTGTAGTCATGAATCACTCTTAGCTGTAGTCATGAATCTTCCTATGCCATTCATATGTCTATATTTTACTCTGACTCACTAGTCACTGCTAGTTCTCTATTTATAGTAGATATTTCTTTACGGTTATCTCCTTTACTTCATATATTCTTTTTTCAGCGTTTCATGTATCTTTCTCTATTGTATGCTTTATTTTTCCTAACTTGATATGAACTGCGTGAGATGTATTATGCTCGTTCCTGTCCTGACTGGACCCGTTGAAAATATTACAGAGGATAAGGATGAGGCCCTATGCACCACCTATTACGGAGCAGGCTTAGATGACCTGCGAACTGGTTCCTCTGGAGGACCCAGCTGCAGTACAGGATGCTACTCCCATAGTCTAGGCTAGATAGCTAGGCTTTATCTTATTTTTTTCCATCATTGTTTATTCGACTTTTAGTTGTTGTTCTAAGATGTTGTATATATTTTGAGACTTGTATTGAGCTGGATGTTTCTTGAGTTGTTATCTTAGAATTATATTCTCTCTCTTATTTGTATGACATTGTGGTTTTGATCTATCTATCTACCTTTACTATTTTGTATCTGCCTTAGATGTTATTGAGACAATTCTGTTATGTCAACTCCATTCGGAGTGTATATACTATTCAGGTACCTTATATTGTTAGATGTTGTGACCTAGGACAGCGTTATACCGCCGACACTGCGGCGTAGGCTGGGCGTTGTTACGTTCTTGTACCCTCACAGTGGGTGCGGGTCGTGACAATTTTAAATCAGGATTCAAACTGAATTCCTCCAAATCCTACTAACCTCCGATCCCATCTATAACCCGATATATATAGAGAGAGGTGTAGCAGCCTTTCTCCACAAAAACCCTAGCTTTCCAAATTCAATTGTTGCCGCAAGTTCTTCTCTAAACCAGGGACAGTCGGCAAGAGAGAACAACCAACAGGTAATTTCGAATCCCCTGCATTAGCATTAGTTTTCTCCTACTATTAAGTCAAAACTTGAACATACTTGATTAATTCCATTGATAAAATGAGGTGTTCGATAGAATTCCTGAGAAGTACCATTGGCAGATACACAAGCCGCATGACACCCTAAAAACCTAGGAGTAGGACCTCAATGTGATCCATGAATCCTATGGTACATACCATCAAAATAGGATAAACCATATGAAGTGACCTGTACAAAAGAAGCTAGGCCAGTAGGCCAGGAAGCTAATAACCTAAGACTGGTAAAGTCTGTACCAGTGTACAATTTCCTTGATACATCACAACTGATATCCTAACATGAAAACACTGGAATCCATAGGAAACAGGGGCCTACCAAATTCCTGCAGGATAAGAAACAGTGGGGTATTAGTATCTGAACTCTTTGGATTCAAAGGGAATACTCAGCCCTTGGTATCAGTCTGTAACACCCAGTTTTCCAGATGAGGGTAATTTTGGAATTTTGTAATTATAATTATTAATTATTGATATTTATTTCATATTATGATTTTTGGTGAATTTTAATTATTTTTAAACTATTTAAAAATTGCTTTAAGTCATGACTTGTGATTTTGACGTGCTGCTAGTGAAACCCTAGTGACTGCATGACCTAGAGCCTAACCATGTCATTAGGATATTTAATTATCATTTTTAGCCTAGGGATAATTTGGTCATTTTGGCTTTTTGAATTTTAAATTAATTTAATGAATTGGTGAATTCCTAGTTGGGCTTTGACTTGTTGAGGCCTAGTGGACTAGCCTAGAGCCTAATCCTAGCTATGGTAACCCTAGCCTAACTTGAGTTAAACCATTTTAGTCATTAGAGATTGGTTTTAGAATGAGGGGATTTGGTTTAGTGAAATTAAGTCATGACTTATGGTTTAAATCGATGACTTGTGATTTAATGACTTGTGACTTAAGCCTTTGGCCCATGACTTAAGCCCAAATCCCAACAACCCCACCCATGGCAGCCAACCTAGGGTTCCACACCCCTATTTAATGCCTCTTCCATTTGTTCTTGCCTCTTTTATTATTTTTCTTCTCAAGCTTGGAGAAAGAGGTATGGCCATCTTCCCCAATCCATAACTTTTCCATTTTAACTCCTTTTTGGCTCAAACCACTTGCATTAGATTCTAATTGTCTCCCTCTTGCTGCTCATGGAGGATAATCCCAGCCTTGGGGCAATTTGGAGAGTTTGGCTAACAAGGAGAAATCCTCCTTTTTGGAGCTTTTTATTAGAAATTGAACACATAGGTAAATCCCTATTCCCTCCACCAAATTTTGTTTTCTTTGCATGGATAGGAAGCCCTAGGTGTCCCCTAGCCGTAGGTATTGGTTTTGTGTCGATTCGTGTTAGTTTGGTGTCCGTATCGGACACGTATCATGGTATATGTGCATGTATTTGTGAAAATGCCACAAAGGATTTTTTTTGTATTTTTGAATTCTAATTTCATGGATCTCTAGATCTAGGTATGTATAGCAATGTTTGTGAAGACTGAGATTATTTTTGTGTCTTTTTCGTTTCGGGATTGGACACGCACACACGTACAGCAGGTTGCGCACAGTGCCCTGCTGCTCGGGTGCCACTACGGATACGACACGGGCTCTCGTGAGCTAAAATTTGGTGGACACGGTGGCCTACTGACTGACACAACACACACAAATTTTGAATGGATTTCATCTAAGGGTTTGAGAGAAATTCCACCCGCATGGATTTTGTACAGGCACGCACACACACAGGAAACGCGACTGATACGCGGTTCGACACGACACCACGCGTGTCGTAGACACGGTGCATGGTGATGGGACCCTAGCCCTATCCTTGGCGCACCCCAGGACACGAGCACGAGCCCTATGGTGTCGTGTGTCGTGTCCTAGCTTGCACTGCACCTCTGCACGAGGCTGCTGATACTGATTTTTCCTGAAACATGGTTTTTAGTATTTGGACACTTTGTGTCGACTTATTTGGACACGACACGACCTGTATAACACCCTAATATGTGCTTCCATGTTTACCAACCTATTAATTGTCATTTAGCTGTTAAATTCTAATTCGAAATAGGGAAATCCTAATTTTCTGATACCAAGAACTGTGATTTGATTTCCTAAAATTTTTCTAATATGTAAACTATTTTTTTGTATGATCATTTGAGTGTGGGCTCACCAGTACAAGTCTGGGAATTAACTTGAATGATTAGGATTGTGATTTGCATAAAATTTTAGTTCGAATTTGTATTTCCCTATTATTTCCTGATACCATGTGTTCTATTCAAAATTCTGAAGTTAATACTATTTTTTTAAAACTGATTTGATCCATTGATTGGGATGTTGGGTTTACATACATGTATTAGAGATTGTCCTATGTATTTGGGTTCATTTTAGCATAGGTTTTGGCTTTCAAATTGCATTATGAACTGTCAACTGAAGGTTTAAATCCTGATTTTGGTTTTCTTTCTAAAAAAACTGATTTTTAATGATTAAATTTCATGTTTAAATCCTTACACATGTGTACTAGTTTACTGTCAATTGTCCTGAGAACTTACAATGAACACCCACACATTATACTGCATTCACTGCTAACACCCCATGGTATATGGCCTGTGCACTACATTGCTCTGCACACACTCTTTACACTTGACATGCTGTTACATTTTCTTTGACACACACCACTGCTGCACATTGCAGGTCACTGCACTTGACATTGACACACACAGCAACACTGAAAATTTATTTCCTATATGTTCCTGAGAAGGGTGTTTATGATTTCCTGAGATTAGATATTGTATGCATATAATTACATATATATGTGTATATGTATGTGGAGTTGATGTGATCTGTGTGTCTCAGTGTGAGGGTTGGTGTCAGAGCATGAGGAGAGGGTAGGCTCGGGTAGAGGGGTCTCCCTTAGGCTAGAACCCCTGCTGCTCGAGTGGTGCATTGCAGTAGCAGCAAGCACTTGCAGACAAAAGCAGGCTTGGGGTCACTTGTATAGAGTAAGAGAGTGATCTGCATTGGCTACTTGGATATGGGTTAGTGTATATCCCCATTCTTCTTTACATGTTCTGTTATAGGTTGCCTAGATTGGGTTAAGCTAGATTGAGCTAGTAAGGGAAGGGGGAAGAGGGTAGCAGTAGCCTAGCAGCTGTATTAGGCAGTGCAAGCTTGGCTTGCTTAGCATTAGCAAGGTAGTAGCAGTAGGAGCAGTGCAATAGTGAGACACTGCACTGCAATAGCAGTGCAGTAAAAGCCTTGGCAGCCTTGGTTTGGTTGGGTTGCCTTGGCAGGCCCTGCCTAGGCCAGGTTTGGCATTGGGTTGGATTAAGTTAGAAATGGAGTTAGGGATTTAGTTAGAGATTGAGTTAGAGTTAGGAGTTATATAGGTAATGAGATGGATGTATATATATATTATAGGGTGGTTGTATATAGTTGAGCATGTGTATATTTTAGATAGTGTCTAAGGCTTGAGTATTAGATATTGTATATGATTGGCTTTTGATCCTATTGGTAGGCTTGGTTTGGCTTGATAATGTGCATATGTATGTAGTGTATGTGAATGTGTATATGGATATAGGTTGAGGCTTATATGTGTTAGAGTATAGGCCTTAGTGTATATATATTAGGATATATATGATACATGATATATTGTATATATGCTAGGTTGGGAGATTTGGGGTTGAAAAAAAAAAAATATATATATATATATATATATATATATATATATATATATATATATATATATATATATATATATATATATATATGGGGGGGGGTAAGAACATATGAGGTTAGACTATATATAATTGATGGGTATATGTGATAGTTAGATGTATGTGGTTTTGTTTGATAGGCATATGTATGTCTAGGGCTATAGACATTGGGAATATATATACATTGATGTGTAATAGGATATCCTAGGATATGTAAGTCTATGGTGTGGACTTGAGTTATCTTTACTATAGAGTTGACTTGACAGTTAACCACCCTAGAGTTGCCAAGGTTTGACCCAACAGTTCAAGATTGTCTGGAGTTGACCAAAAGTCAACATTGAGTCTAGATGTGGCCAATTGACCTAGTTTGACCTAGACAATTGACCAGGTTTGACTTAGAGTTGACTTTGACCTAGATTGGCCTAGAAATCACATAGATTGCATCATAAACTTTATTTACCTTGTTTTAAACATATTATAACCGGTATTCCTCTGTTTAGGACATTGTGACTCTGGTGCAGACATCTGATATTATACTACTCTTTTCAGAGTAGCAAGCGAGTACATTCTCTGATAGTTCTTCCATTTATCTGTCGTTTACTATATTTCAGTTGTAGCTAGTTTTATCTGATTCTCTGTTTCAAACACGATTTGATATTGCTGGATCCATTTCATGCGACACTCACTTATTTATGTCTGGCCTCTATTTCTGGAACCATCTTCTGGAACCACCTACTGGAACCACCCTGGAATCAAATACTGGAACCATTCGTGTACTGGCTGGACTTATACCTATTTTTGTGTCGGATTATGGATTCACTTGTACTTGTTGGGCGGGGAAATATTAGAATAGGCATGTGAACATACCCAAATACTGGAACGACTCCCTTGGAATTATACTGGAACGATAGCTATCCCACACTTGGCCGAGTGTGCGGTGTGCCGTATTACCTACAGTCATTCATATGTCGATCCCGATATTTTAAAATACAATGTTAGAGTATAGGCTGGACTCACCCTGGAACCTTTGATCACCGACTGGACTCACCTTATACTGAACTCATCTTGTACTGGAACCACCTGGTATCAGATTCATGTTGTCTGGATTTACTTGGGTTTTGCACTTGTTTCCATTTTCATTCTGGACTTATATCATGTTGCTCTAGTCCAGCTAGTTTCTATTTACAGTCGTTATTGCTATGATTCTTCTCTTGTTTTACTTTCCTTACTTTTCTTGTATCTTAATTGTTTCTCTATACCATCACCTGTATACAAACTACCATGTTCATCAATAAAACTGTCTATAACTGCTTTATAGTTCTCTGTCATTTACTTGGGATTTCTTGATGAGTTGTACTCATTCCTGTCCTGACTGGACCTGTTGAAAATTCTACAGATGATTGCCCTGAGGACACATGCCCTACGTGTTATGGACCATGAGACGGCTTAGCTTCCTTTGGCCCCGACACTCAAGAGTGATCGGGAGATTTGCTAGTGACTTGGTTTAGATTTCATGTTTTAGAACTTGAGTTGTATATAAGTTGAGTTTTGTAGTTGAGATTGTCTGAGATTATAGTATTTAGTTGTTGGTTTTATTTATGTTATTTAGTCTTAGTTATAATCTTCTGTGTTATCATATCGTGCTTAGACTGTGATTGAGATTACATTATATCTATACTTGTCCTCCGTTCGGAGTTGAGATTTTGACAAGTACATTTTATAATTGCGTGAGTTGTTGGTTAGATAGTGACCTAGAACAGCGTTCTACCGACGACACTGCGGCGTAGGCTGGGCGTTGTTACGCACTCGTACCCTCACAGTGGGTGCGGGTCATGACACGTTTTTAGGGGTGGCCCATGCAGGTCGAGAGTCGCGTTAGTACGATATCGTGGTAGTACGACGACTTAGTTGTACTGCTGCGAGCCTGCGATAGGATTGAGAGATAGGCTTTAACGGAGAGGTTACTCAATCACAGTTAGGACTACTTGAGAGATTCCTGGACGACCCTTGAGAATCTCATTATGAACTTCAAATTAAAAATCCTTTTCCTCTTGTTTTGATTCACCCTCACTCCTTGATGTTTAAAGAATCTTAGACTATTAACTTCCTTCATCGTATCCTTACATATATTTTGTCTATCTTATGTTGCTAATTTAGCACCAGTTTACGAGCTTATCTTATTCGAGCTTGATCATGACATATTTTATTGGGGGCTGGCACCCACTAATATATTGTCTAATCAGAACCGGTGCATGATGGTCTGATCAACCTATTGCACTTTGGTTCTCTTTTCATATGTTATTCTATGTGGAGGGAGACAGTTAAATTTGCCTTAGAGTCTCATCCACGACAGCTTTGGCAATTCTCTTTTGAATTATTTCCATCGCCTATGAACCACGTATTGTACTTAATAACATTGCCTTTGAACTCTTTATTGTTTTGCCTTTCACATATTTCAGATAAAAAAGGCATTGTACTTGATAGATCAACCCAAGGTATCATGTTTAGTTTCCCTATCCAAAGGAAGAAATTGCCTTATTTTTATATCCTTGCATCATCCTTTAAATTCTAATTCTTTGATCGTGACCAGTTGATCGGGTCATCCTCCTTATCATCCAGTGTTTGGGGTCTTATTCAATTGAATGAATTCAATTGTGACATGGATATCAAATCTTGGATACTCGTGCTTAGACTTCAATGGCCTCGTTCTCCATCTTGTCCAAACTTTGTTATATCCTAAAATTGATCAACTTAGATCGTGTCGGGACTAAATCTTCTTTTATATATTGTATTATTGGATTTCAATGCTATTGAGACTCGTACCTTAAACCTTCGATTTTGATCATCTTTGGGAGGGTAATCCTTCATAATAAATTCCTAGTTGTCTTTACCAGTTTCATATAGGATGGTAGACTGTCCCACACCTTAATAATTTGTTGCTTCCTTATCTTTCCAGCAGGACACCCTATATTGCTTGCATGTTGATACCATGGGACTGTTTTGATCTAATATGACTAGTCCATCTAGATGAGACCTTCAACTGCTATGGTTAACCATGACTCTATATATTATTCTTCAATTGTATGAGTTAGAAATTGCTTGGAGACTTTGATTGTGGGTGGTTGACCTAGAAGGAGTACGACCGATTTAATTTTGAGGACGAAATTTTTCTAAGGTGGGTAGGATTGTAACACCAAGTTTTCCAGATGAGGATAATTTTGAAATTTTGTAATTATAATTATTAATTATTGATACTTATTTTATATTATGATTTTTGATGATTTTTAATTATTTTTAAACTATTTAAAAACTGCTTTAAGTCATGACTTGTAATTTTGACGTGCTGCTAGTGAAACCCTAGTGACTGCATGACCTAGAGCCTAACCATGTCATTATGATATTTAATTATCATTTTTAGCCTAGGGATAATTTGGTCATTTTGGCTTTTTAAATTTCTTATTAATTTAATGAATTGGTGAATTCCTAGTTGGGCATTGACTTGTTGAGGCCTAGTGGACTAGCCTAGAGCCTAACCCTAGCTATGGTAACCCTAGCCTAACTTGAGTTAACCCATTTTAGTCATTAGAGATTGGTTTTAGAATAAGGGGATTTGGTTTAGTGAAATTAAGTCATGACTTATGGTTTAATGCGATAACTTGTGATTTAATGACTTGTGACTTAAGCCTTTGGCCCATGACTTAAGCCCAAACCCCAACAAGCCCACCCATGGCAGTCAACCTAGGGTTCCACACCCCTATTTAATGCCTCTTCCATTTGTTCTTGCCTCTTTTATTGTTTTTCTTCTCAAGCTTGGAGAAAGAGGTATAGCCATCTTCCCCAATCCATAACTTTCCCATTTTAACTCCTTTTTGGCTCAAACCACTTGCATTAGATTCTAATTGTCTCCCTCTTGCTGCTCATGGAGGATAATCCCAGCATTGGGGCAATTTGGAGAATTTGGCTAACAAGGAGAAACCCCCCTTTTTGGAGCTTTTTATTAGAAATTGAACACATAGGTAAATCCCTATTCCCTCCACCAAATTTCATTTTCTTTGCATGGATAGGAAGCACTAGGTGTCCCCTAGCCGTAGGTATTGGTTTTGGGTCGATTCGTGTTCGTTTGGTGTCCGTATCGGACACGTATCATGGTATATGTGCATGTATTTGTGAAAATGCCACAAAGGATTTATTTTTTGTATTTTTGAATTCAAATTTCATGGATCTCTAGATCTAGGTATGTGTAGCAATGTTTACAAAAACTGAGATTATTTTCGTGTCTTTTTCGTGTCGAGATTGGACACGCACATACGTGCAGCAGGCTGCGCACAGTGCCCTGCTGGCCGGGTGCCACTACGGACACGACACGGGCTCTCGTGAGCTGAAATTTGGTGGACACGGTGGCCTACTGACTGACACAACACACACAAATTTTGAATGGATATCATCGAAGGCTTTGAGAGAAATTCCACCCGCACGGATTTTGTACAGGCACGTACGCACGCAGGAAACGCGACTGATACGCGGTTCGACACGACACCACGCGTGTCGTGGACACGGTGCAGGCTGATAGGACCCTAGCCCTATCCTTGGCGCACCCCAGGACACGAGCACGAGCCCTATGGTGTCGTGTGTCGTGTCCTAGATTTTACTGCACCTCTGTACGAGGCTGCTGACACTGATTCTTCCTGAAATATGGTTTTTAGTATTTGGACACTTTGTGTCGACTTATTTGGACACGACACGACCTGTATAACACCCTAACTTGTGCTTCTATGTTTACCAACCTATTAATTGTCATTTAGCTGTTAAATTATAATTCAAAATAGGGAAATCCTAATTTTCTGATACCAAGAACTGTGATTTGATTTCCTGAAATTTTTCCAATGTGTAAACTGTTTTTTTATGATCATTTAAGTGTGGGCTCACCAGTACAAGTCTGGGAATTAACTTGAATGATTAGGATTGTGATTTGAATGAAATTTTAGTTCGAATTTGCATTTCCCCATTATTTCCTGATACCATGTGTTCTATTCAAAATTCTGAAGTTAATACTATTATTTTTAAACTGATTTAATCCATTGATTGGGATGTTGGGTTTACATATATGTATCAGAGATTGGCCTATGTATTTGGGTTCATTTTAGCATAGGTTTTGGCTTTCGAATTGCATTATGAACTGTCAACTGAAGGTTTAAATCCTAATTTTGGTTTTCTTTCTAAAAAACTAATTTTTAATGATTAAATTTCATGTTTAAATCCTTACACATGTGTACTAGTTTACTGTCAATTGTTCTGAGAACTCACAATGAACATCCACACATTATACTGCATTCACTGCTAACACCCCATGGTATATGGCCTGTGCACTACATTGCTCTGCACACACTCTTTATACTTGACATGTTGTTACATTTTCTTTGACGCACACCACTGCTGCACATTGCAGGTTACTGCACTTGATATTGACACACACGCAATACAGAAAATTCATTTCCTATATGTTCCTGAGAAGGGTGTTTATGATTTTCTGAGATTAGATATTGTATGCATATAGTTACATATATATATGTGTATATGTATGTGGAGTTCATGTGACCTGTGTGTCTCAGTGTGAGGGTTGGTGTCAGAGCATGAGGAGAGGGTAGGCTCGGGTAGAGGGGTCTCCCTTAGGCTAGAACCCCTGCTGCTCGAGTGATGCATTGCAGTAGCAGGAAGCACTTGCAGGCAAAAGCAGGCTTGGGGTCACTTGTGTAGAGTAAGAGAGTGATCTGCATTGGCTACTTGGATATGGGTTAGTATATATCCCCATTCTTCTCTACATGTTCTGTTATAGGTTGCCTAGATTGGGTTAAGCTAGATTGAGCTAGTGAGGGAAGGGAGAAGAGGGTAGCAGTAGCCTAGCAGCTGCATTAGGCAGTGCAAGCTTGGCTTGCTTAGCATTAGCAAGGTAGTAGCACTAGGAGCAGTGCAATAGTGAGACACTGCACTGTAATAGCAGTGCAGTAAAAGCCTTGGCAGCCTTGGTTTGGTTGGGTTGCCTTGGCAGGCCCTGCCTAGGCCAGGTTTGGCATTGGGTTGGATTAAGTTAGAAATGGAGTTAGGGATTTAGTTAGAGATTGAGTTAGAGTTAGGAGCTATATAGGTAATGATATGGATGTATATATATTATAGGGTGGTTGTATATAGTTGAGCATGTGTATATGTTAGATAGTGTCTAAGGCTTGAGTATTAGATATTATATAGGATTGGCTTTTGAGCCTATTGGTAGGCTTGGTTTCGCTTGATAATGTGCATATGTATGTAGTGTATGTGACTGTGTATAAGGATATAGGTTGAGGCTTATATGTGTTAGAGTATAGACCTTAGTGTATATATATGAGGATATATATGATACATAATATATTGTATATATACTAGGTTGGGAGGTTTGGGGTTGAATATATATATATATGGGGTAAGCACATATGAGGTTAGACTATATACAGTTGATGGGTATATGTGATAGTTAGATGTATGTGGTTTTGTTTGATAGGCATATGTATGTCTAGGGCTATAGACATTGGGAATATATATACATTGATGTGTAATAGGATATCCTAGGATATGTAAGTCTATGGTGTGGACTTGAGTTATCTTTACTATAGAGTTGACTTGACAGTTAACCACCCTAGAGTTGACCAAGGTTTGACCCAACAGTTCAAGATTGTCTGGAGTTGACCAAAAGTCAACATTGAGTCTAGATGTGGCCAATTGACCTATTTTGACCTAGACAGTTGACCAGGTTTGACTTAGAGTTGACTTTGACCTAGATTGGCCTAGAAATCACATAGATTGCATCATAAACTTCATTTACCTTGTTTTAAACATATTATAACCGGTATTCCTCTGTTTAGGACATTGTGACTCTGGTGCAGACATCTGATATTATATTACTCTTTTCAGAGTAGCAGGCGAGTACATTCTCTGATAGTTCTTCCATTTATCTGTCGTTTACTATATTTTAGTTGTAGCTAGTTCTATCTGATTCTCTGTTTCAAACACGATTTGATATTGATGGATCCATTTCATGCGACACTCACTTATTTATGTCTGGCCTCTATTTCTGGAACCACCTACTGGAACCACCTACTGGAACCACCCTGGAAACAAATACTGGAACCATTCGTGTATTGGCTGGACTTATACCTATTTTTGTGTCGGATTATGGATTCACTTGTACTTGCTGGTCGGGGAAATATTGGAATAGGCATGTGAAATACCCAAATACTGGAACCACTCCCTTGGAATTATACTGGAACGATAGCCATCCCACACTTGGCCGAGTGTGCGGTGTGCCGTATTACCTACAGCCGTTCACATGTCGATCCCGATATTTTAAAACACACTGTTAGAGTATAGGCTGGACTCACCCTGGAACCTTTGATCACCGACTGGACTCACCTTATACCGGATTTATCTTATACTGGAACCACCTGGTATCATATTCATGTTGTCTGGATTTACTTGGGTTTTGCACTTGTTTACATTTTCATTCTGGACTTATATCATGTTGCTCTAGTTCAGCGAGTTTTTATTTACATTCTTAAAATACTCAAATTAGCTAGGATTGCCTGTTCTTAAGTCCAATTCTGGACACAGGAACAAAACGGTAATTTCGGGCGAAAGCGATGTCCGCCGTTGGACCCGCTTTACTCCGAAAAGCGTGCCAGAGTCAACGGTCTCTAAAGTCGTCGAACTATATGTCAACATGTTCGATTTTCGATAGGAACCCAACCGTATGTCCAAAGTTGGATTCCGGCGGGCCGTGCATAAAATCATCCGTTAAGTCGGACCGCGGGACCGCAAAACGGCGTTCCGATTCAACT